>SJYT01070382.1:13526-44093 GCA_006410635.1 Cephalophus harveyi | reverse complement strand
AAGCAGAGACATTACTTTGCCGACTAAGATCAGTCTAGTCAAGGCTATGGTTTTTCCTGTGGTCATGTATGGATGTGAGAGTTGGACTGTGAAGAAGGCTGAGTGCCAAAGAATTGATGCTTTTGAACTGTGGTGTTAGAGAAGACTCTTGAGAGTCCCTTGGACTGCAAGGAGATCCAACCAGCCCATTCTGAAGATCAACTCTGGGATTTCTTTGGAAGGAATGATGCTAAACCTGAAACTCCATTACTTTGGCCACCTCATGAGAAGAGTTGACTCATTGGAAAAGACTCTGCTGCTGGGAGGGATTGGGGGCAGGAGGAGAAGGGGACAACCGAGGGTGAGATAGCTGGATAGCATCACAGACTCGATGGACGTGAATCTGAGTGAACCCTGGGAGATGGTGATGAACAGGGAGGCCTGGCATGCTGCGATTCATGGGATCGCAAAGAGTCGGACACGACTGAGTGACTGAACTGAACTGAACTGAGAGTATGAATATGTTTCACCTTCCTTTTCTTGGCAAATAGTAGTTGCTATTCTGTAATGGGATTCTTTCCCATCAGATTTCCTGAAATCACACTTCATGTTTGCTACTCACAGAACTAAATGGTGAGGATTTTCAGAAGAAATGGAATGAGGGAAGCAAAATATAGCAGAGGGAAAACAAAATGTAACCTCAAGCAGAGACCAAGTTGCACCACGCTTTATCTCACTTTGTATTACATCATTTGCTTCTATGTCACTCAGTCAAAATTTCACCCATAGATGTGGGATTATTCACTTGTAAGATGAGGAGGCTTTCATGTGACCAAACGCAATTTTCCATAACAGGGAACCTTTCACAAACATTCGTGGCCAGGATTTGTAGAGTTGATGGATGCCTAGTCAAAGGGACCTGGGTGGTGCACTAAAAGAGGTATAGTCTGGTGCAGTCTTTCCAGCAGACCATACTGGCTCTCTTTTTTTTTTACCACTGGTCTTCGTACTTACTGTATGCCTGAAGCAGAGGCTACCTCTGACCCTTGGATCACTAGAATTTGCCATGAAGCAATTCTCCAAGCCAGGCTTAAGCAATATGTGAACTGTGAACTTCCAGATGTCCAAGGTGGTTTTGGAAAAGGCAGAGGAACCAGAGATCAAATTCCCAACATTGGCTGGATCATTGAAACAGCAAGAGAGTTGCAGAAAAACATCTCTTTCTGCTTTATTGACTATGACAAAGCCTTTGACAGTGTGGATCACAATAAACTGTGGAAAATTCTGAGAGAGATGGGAATACCAGACCACCTGACCTGAGAAATCTGTATGCTGGTCAGGAAGCAATAGTTAGAACTGGACATGGAACAATAGACTGGTTTCAAATAGGAACAGGAGTATATCCAGGCTGTATACTGTCACCCTGCTTATTTAACATACATGCAGAGTACATCACGAGAAACGCTGACCTGGAGGAAACACAAACTGGAATCAAGACTGCTGGGCGAAATATCAATAACTTCAGATATGCAGATGACACCACCCTTAAGGCAGAAAGTGAAGAACTAGAGAGCCTCTTGATGAAAGTGAAAGAGGAGAGTGAAAATGTTGGCTTAATGCTCAACATTAAGAAAAGTCAAATCATGGCATTCAGTCCCATCACTTAATGGCAAACAGATGGGGAAACAGATGGGGAAACAGTGAGAGACTTCGTCAGGGAATCTTGACAAAGGGATTGAACCTGGCTCTCCCACATTGTAGGCAGATGTCTTACTTTCTGAGCTGTGCACATGGAGGACAATGAGAATACCATGCACTCCACCGATGTCCAAGGTCCTGGGTCCATTTGTCCTATTGAATGGTTCCTTTAATAGCTGCTACTAGTAATCCAGGCTCTAAAGTGAAATGAAAGATGCTCAGTCATGTCTGAGTCTTTGCGACCCCACAGACTCAGCAGTCCATGGAATCCTCTAGGCCAGAATACTGGTGTGGGTAACCTATCCTTTCTCCAGCCAGTCTTCCCAATCCAGGAACTGAACCAGGGTCTCCTGCACTGCAGGCAGATTCTTTACCAACTGCGCTCTCAGGGAAGCCCATTCCAGGCAGTGAGGTCAACCTCTAAAATGCATGCCCTAGTACAAAGTCCTGTGCACAGAATTAGATACTTATGAGTAAGAAGGATTCTAAGGAGCAAAATAGCCAGGTGCTCTATATATGAAAGAGTTTCGAGGTTCCAGGGGGATGTCTTGGTTATGAAGCTTGCAGGTAAAGAAAAAATTAGAAGAAAGAGTTTGCAGGCCCACATTCGTTCCATAGTTCAGCTTCAACAGCTTAAATATTATCGACTGTATGCACCGTCTTCTGAGGCAGAAAGGTTAAAGCTTAGAGTTGGGCAAGTGATAACCTTATCCAGTATCTTAATTATATAGATTAAGAAATAGACATACAAGGGATGTTGCTTGTTTAAGCCCAGCAAGTTATTAGTATGTATTTTCCTCAGACAAGTTCGACCTGAAAAAGTTGCAGCATATCCCCAAGCTACTGGAAGGCTTATGTTTCCATAAGGCTGGACAAGAGACTACACTCAGCAATCTGATACTATATATAAGCCACTGCTATCATTGTCATCATTTTCTGTATTACTATGATTTTTTTCTCCTCAGCAGCAGTAGCCGTGGTGGTTCCTGCTGTTGATTAGACCCTGGTTAGGCAGAGCTTTTTAATATTAGTCCAGGGCTCTTAATGTCTAGTGGTAGATTTCCTGGATGAATATGTCAAAGTTGAGCAAGCAGTAATTTACTGGTCAGCTTGTGGTCCTACCTGTAGCTATTCACCAGAAAGAGAGAATCTATGTATAACTATATCAGGACTTTGTAAGTACTATGAATAAATACGCTCAAATACTCTTCACGCTATTTTACACCTCAGTCTAAATAGAAGTGAGAGTAAAAAATGATTGTAATGAGCATGTCTGATACACATTAATGCAGACACCAGCCAGACTATAGGTTGTGATATATTTGTTGAAGCTTATAGATGTTTCTGGAAGCTTCTGAAGATGAAATTACATGTGAGTTAGACTTGTAAATATGATTTGGATTTGGTAGCAGAGACTGGGAAATAAGGGAAGGACAATTCAGGCACAAGGAAGAACACTGACATGGCACAGTGCCAGGGGCCAGTGTGAGGAATCCTACCTGTGACAAGGTCATGCGAAAGGAAGCCTGACAAAACGCAAGGACATGATCAGGCTTCAGGTGTTCCCCCTGGAATTTCCTGAGCATACACCCCCCAAGACCAGAGCCTGTCTGCAGGACTATACAGCTGAGCATGTGATTGTTTGAGGCCTCCCAACCGCGGGATGCACAGGAAGCTTAAAACATTCTAGGAATGTAAGGGCTTCTGAGGAGTCAAAATCATTAGAATAGGACTGATTAAAGCTTTCATTTGTTGAGCCAATGCTCGCTGCCAGATTTTCATATCTTTTATTTGTTAATATAATTGGTATATAGAAAAAACAAGTAGCAACATTAGATCTTTGAGTTAAGTACCTTCTTTGTTATAACCCACTGTGCCTTTGGTCTATAGAGATGTAACTTTTGTGCTTTAAGGAGATGCAGATTAAAGAAAAACACTTCAGGGGAAATTAGATTAACATTCATTAAGAAAGAGAGCCACAAAAGTGTCAGCAAGCCTTTGGCCAGAAGATGATGTAAATTACATAAGACTTGTGTATACAGCTAGGTAATGCAGAGAAAAAAGCCTGGTTTTGATAAGAGTCGGGGCTGCTAATGCTGCATAATTTTGTATTGCCCGTTGTTCTCCATGTACTATCAAGGGTATGGAAAGCCTCTGAACAGTAGAGGCCTGGCCAGTCATTGGAAGGACTGGTTTCCCTCGTGTCTCCTCTTTACTCTAATTTCAGGCTGAATTCCCATCTGGGGTGTGGAGGCTGACCATGTCTACTTACTTGCCCGGACTTCTGAGATTCATGCAAGAGGGAGCCCAAGGCGGGGCACCCTCCGATATTCAAGCAGCTGCCTGTGGCCCAGCGTAGATGGTGCAAGTTCCTTGTCTGGAACTTTATTTGTTTTCCACATAAACCAAGTTAATTAGCCTCTTTCCTCCACTTAATTTTCCTACTACACTGTTTCTTCCTAATCTAATCTTATATTAATAAATAAATGTCTTTCCTTGCCAATGCCGTCACCACTTTGAATTCCCTGGATCCACCGGGGCTGGACCCCAGGAAGTGGTGCCTGGAACAGGCTATTTGAAGGTAGGTGTCCCCCAGTGTGCAGTTTTGGGGATGGCTAGGACCCCACTCAGGGTGTCACGGAACCCCTGGCATAAGATAGGTAGGGAAAGAGGGGTGGGAAGTTAAGGAGTTGAAAGAAACCCAGTTAAAGGGTTGAAAGAAACCCAGTTTAAGAGTTGAAACAAACCTGCTTTCTAGAGATTGGGAGAAACCTGCTTTCTTTGGGTTGAAAACCCCCCTTGGCTAAGAGAAAACCTTGACAAGACAGACTTCTATAAGACTTAATTTTCTGACATGGGTAACAATGAATCAAAAGAAAGACAGCTTTTTTTATAGGAGCAATATTGCAGTTACTAACTAAACAAGGAATTAAAGTTAAGAAATCCAATGTTCATTCACTTTTTTCATTTTTACAAGAACACTGTCCTTGGTTTCCAGAAGAGGGCACTGTTAACTTAGATATCTGGGAGAGAGTAGGAAAACAACTAAAAACTTACCATGCTGAACATGGCTCTGAAAAGGTGCCTATTGACGCCTTTTCCTTGTGGAATATAATTAGGGATGCTCTAGACCCTGCCCCTGAATCTGAAAAAGTACATCTTAAAGAGGAAAGTGAGGATAAAAAGGTATCTATCAAAGAGGAGAGTGAGGAAAAGGAGGCTATACCTAGCTATTGGCAGTTGAATGAAATGCTAGCTGCAATGACTGTCCAGGAAATGGTAAAATATAAAGATGAGAAAAAGACCAGTTTTCAGATGAGGAAGATTCGGAAGAGAAAGTAACTCAAGATCATTCTGTAGGATTGGCCTTTATTAAATAAAGATGCTTCAAGGAGTTTAAGAGAAACTTCTCCAATTAGATCATCTACTCCAAGGAGCTTAAGAAAAACTTCCCCAACCAGACCATCCGCTCCCAGGAATTTAAGAGAAATTTCCCAGTTAGGCCTTCTGCTCCCAGAGGCTCAAAAGAAATGTCTCCTATCAGGTCATACGCATCTAGGACCTTAAGGAATACATCCCCAGATAAAACATCTGTAAGATCTAAACACCAAATAGATTTTTTTAAAAATCCCCCAAGTACGAAGAAAGTGACATAGGACACCCCTTGCCCCACTCTCTCTACAGGGGTGAGGGTCTTCCACTAGAAGTTCCCAGGAGAAGGGTTTTCTCTAGCCCCAGTGATGAATTTGATCCCCACCTTGAGGCTTGTTTCCCCATAATATTTGACAGAAGTGGTGGGGGAAGAGCCCCTCCCCCCACTGGGAGCCTATTCCAATGAAAATGTTTAAGAACTCAAACAGGCTTGTGCCCCATACACTGTATCATTGGTAGAGGCTTTAGCGGGCAGATGGATGACACCCCATGACTGGAAGACAGTCGCTAAAGCTTGTCTGTCTGGAGGGCAATATGTACTTTGGAGAGCTGAAGATGAAGATCTTGCCCCCAAACAGGTTGATGCTAATCAAAAATATGGCCCAAGATTTATTGTAAAAAGTATGTTGGCAGGGACTAATGATTTTGGAACACATCGAGATCAGATGGAATTAGACAAACACTTTAGACCAAGTAACCACCTGTGCTCTTGGGGCTTGGCACTTGTTGCCTGAAGGGAAAGACACAACCTCTTCCTTCTCAAACGTTAAACAAAAACCAGAAAAGTCATATGAGGACTTTATATTAAGACTTGCAGAGGCAGTCCACAGAGTAGTTTCCAATACTGAGGCAGCTGGAATACTGATAAAACAACTGGCATTTGAAAACGGTAATTCTACCTGCCAGGCCATTCTACATCCTGTTAAAAAAAACTGGGCAAATAATAGATTATATCAGGCAATGTGCAGATGTAGGACCAGCAATGATGCAGGGCGTTGCCATAGCCGCAGCCATGAAGGGAAATTCCTATCAGCAGGCAGTACAGCCCTTTTTTTTACAAACAGGAATAACCCGTCAAAGAGTCATTCCAGTAGTCCAGGCCAGAATATTAGTTTATCCAAGGCCTGCTTCTCTTGCGAACGGGAGGGGCACTGTATGCGCGCTTGTCCCCCAAAATCAGCCGGTCCTTCTCTGCTGAATTCTGCCTCCCCGGCTGTGTCTGCTATTCTCCCTAGGCCTCCTTGCCCTCGTTGTCAGAAGGGATATCACTGGGCTAGGGATTGTAGATCAAGATTCCATAAAAATGGAACCTTGCTAGTTCCTGACCAGCAGTCAGGAAACGAGTTGAGGGGCCAGCCCCAGGCCCCGACAACAATTGGGGCAGCCTCACTGAACCCATTCATCTCCTTCGTCCCATCACAGAACTCATCAGAGCAACCCCAGGCAGCGCAAGACTGGACCTCAGTTCCACCACCTCAAGAATCTTAACACCAGATAGCCCCACTATAAAAATCCCTACAGGAGTTAAAGGCCTGTTACAGATAGGTTTAGTAGGAATTATACTAGGCAGAAGTTCCTTAGCTATGCAAGGTCTTATAATTATCTCTGGAGTAATTAACTCAGATTATACAAGAGAAATTTAGATAATTATTTCACCCCCAACTAGAACTTTCCAAATACATCAGGGACAGAGAATAGCCCAACTTTTGCTTTTGCCTTACCACACTTCACACATTGAGCACACAGCTACTCAGAATGAAAGGCAGGATAAAGGATTTGGGTCTAGTGATATGGTTTTTTGGATAACAGAAATTACTCAGAAACGTCCTATGAAAACCATTCTGATTAACGGCAAGTCTATTGTGGGGTTATTAGACACAGGAGGAGATGTTTCTTGCATTTCAGGAAAAGACTGGCCCAGTTCCTGGCCCACACGTACTACTGAAAATAAGTTGCTGGGGATAGGAAGAGGCCCCACAGTAGCTAAGTGCAGAAATTTTAGATTGGCAATTTGAGGATACTTGTGGAACTTTCCAACCTTATGTCCTTCCTTCGCTCCCCCTTACCCTGTGGGGGAGGGATGTGCTGTCTCAAATGAGAGTGTTACTTTTTAGCCCTGATGACAAAGTGTCCTCTCAAATGCTGCAAATGGGCTATGATCCATCAAAAGGATTAGATAAACAACAGACAGGAATAATTGAGCCAATTTGCCCAACTCCTCGACATTTACGTACTGATTGGGCTATCCAAATTTATAATGGAGGCCATTGTTTTTGCTGCCAACCCCATTACATGGAAATCTCAGGATCCAATGTGGATGGAACAATGGCCTCTGTCTAAAGAAAAATTACTGGCAGCTAAAATGTTAATTACTGAACAACTAGAATTGGGACATATTGAGCCCTCCAATAGCCCCTGGAACACTCCTATTTTTATCATTAAGAAAAAATCTGGTAAATGGAGACTTTTACAGGATTTGAGAGCAATTAATGCCACCATGGAGGACACGAGGGCCTTATAGCCTGGGCTCCCTTCCCCAGTAGCCTTTCCAGAGGGATATAATATAATTGTGATTGATTTACAAGATTGCTTTTTCACTATTCCCTTAAATCCTGAGGATAAAAAGCGATTTGCCTTTAGTCTGCGATCAGAGAATCTTAAACAGCCTACTTACGGTTTCAGTGGAAGGTTTTACTTCATAGAATGAAAAATAGCCCCACTCTATGCCAGAAATTTGTTAATGCCTCTCTAGAAGATACTAGGACTATATAATATGAACAGGTATATATGATTCACTATATGGATGATATTTTAATAGCTCATCCTGATAGAGCTCATCTGCAAACTGTCCTCCAAGATTTGACCCAGGCATTGACAGAGAGAGGTCTAAAAATGGCCCCAGAAAAAATTCAAATCAATCCGCCCATAACTTACTTAGGAAGAATCATAAATTCAGAAACAGTGACTCATGCCCCACTGCAATTGAGAAAAGACTATCTTATTACTTTAAATGATTATCAAAAACTTTTAGGTGATGTTAATTGGATTAGACCATATTTAAAATTAACCACTGCTGAATTGAAACCTCTTTTTAACATCTTACATGGGGATCCTGATCCAACTTCTAAAAGACAATTAACAACTGGGGCTCAGGAAGCCCTAGGCAAAGTAGAAGCAGCCTTATCAAATAGTTATGTAAAAAGAATTGATTTGATGATGACTTGGCAGTTCCTCTGTCTAGCTACTCCAACAGTGCCTACTGGAGTTCTGTGGCCAAGCAGCCCTCTAGAATGGGTTCATCTTCCTGCCCAAGCTAGAAAAGCCGTGACTTCTTATCCCAGTCTAATTGCCACATTAATACTAAAAGGAAGGAAACAGCATTGAATTTTTGATAAAGAGCCATCAGAGACTGTAATTCCATATAATAAGGAACAACTTGATGCTCTTCTAATGTTTGATGATGATTGGCAGATTGCTATAGGAAATTATTGTGGTCAGATTTTTTATTATTTACCCTCTCATGTTTTGCTAAATCTTATATCTAAGCATCCAGTTATTCCTATTAGATGCAAACATTTCCCTATTCCAGATGCTCACATAGCCTTCACTGACGGGTCAGCTAACGGTAGAGCTTCCATAGTCACAAGAGATCATCAGAAAGTTTTGGAAACACAAGAAACTTCTGAAACTTCTGAAACTTCTGAAACACAAGAAAGAGCTGAAATCACAGTTGTTATAGAGGCTTTTGCTATGTTTGCAGAGAAAGAATTTAACCTTTACTCTGACTCTCAGTATATGGTCAAGTTGTTTCCACACATTGAGACTGCAGTTCTGCCTAAAAACAAAACCGCTATCTTCCATTTGTTAACTAGACTGCAGCAGCAAATTTGGAAAAGAAATCGACCATTCTTTATCGGCCAGATTCTTCAGGTCCATTCCGGTCTGCCTGGCCCTTTAAATGCTCTCAATGAATTGGCAGATTCACTAACCAGGATTTCAGTAGCTTCTGTTTTTAAGAAGCCCGAGCTTCTCATTCACTTCATCATCAGAATGCCACTGCCTTACAACACCAGTTTCAAATTCCTTGAGAATCTGCCCGAGAGATTGTTCATTCTTGTTTACATTGTCCTACTACTGTGAATACTTTGCCTCTGGGAGTTAACCCGCGCAGTATCAAACCTAATGCACTCTGGCAAATGCATGTAACTCATGTCTCTTCATTTGGAAAATTGTCTTCTGTTCATGTAACTGTGGATATCTTTTCTCATGTCATTACTGCTACTGCTTGTACAGGTAATACAGATGTAATACAACATCTTTTTACACGTTTTTCATATCTGGGCTTGCCAAAAGCTTTAAAAGCTGATAATGCCCCTGCTTACACTTCTAAATCTTTTCAGCAATTTTGTACAAAGTTTCAAATTAAACATAACACCGGCATTCCTTATAGTCCACAGGGACAAGCCATCATGGAAAGAGCACATCAAACACTAAAAATCCATATTCAAAAACTAAAAGAAGGAGAAATTAAGTATAGTCCCCCCTATCAGATTTTGCAACATGCTGTTTTCATAATAAATAACTTAAATGCTGATTCATCCTGAAACACTGCAATGCTTCGCCATTTGTGCCCGGAGCAATTAGACATAAAGCCTTTGATAAAGTGGAAAGACCTCCTCCAGACAACAAAAAGGTCCCGACCCATTAACTGCGGGTCGAGGAAGTGCTTGTATTTTTTCCACAGGGCGCAGATTCATCAATTCAGATCCCAGACAGGCTGATTCGTTATATCACAGTCCCCCAGGCACCTGGTTCACAAAAAAAAAAAGAAAAAGGGAACTCCTCTGCCGCCGCTGCCATGGGAAACAGCCATGTGCTGAGAGCCATGGGCGGGGCCAGCCTGACTGACTGATGTGACACAGTGCACATCACTGGCAGCCGGTAACAGTGCCAGAGTCCATCTATGAAACTATGGGATAGAGACTTGATGGGGAAAGGAGATATATGGAACGGCATACTATTTGCTCAAATTTTCATGTAGCTTGGCCGTCACTAGGGCAAACGCTGGTTCAGCAGAGGGTAGGGTGAGGGCCGCAGCTCCAGCTGTGGCTCCAGCTGTCAGGAGAGACAAGATAAACATCAAGATCCTGGCAGGACTGACAGCTGCTGCAGCGTAAACTCCAACCAGAAAATGACTCTGTTTACTCTATTTTAGCTCTTTTTCCTCTCCTTATGTTTTTATTTTCATCAATGATTCTGGAAAACTTAATATACAAATAGATATAATGTAGTCATTTGTGAACAATGTATGCTTTCATCTTAACTCCTCAAAATAATGTTTGCTCTTTTGTTGCTTAAAAACGTCCTGTAACTGTAACAACTTATTGATATGATAATTATGTTCTTGCCATGTAACAACAACTGTTACTGCTATTGGTATTGTTACTATGGCAGCAATCATTGACCCAACACGTGTAAATGCCCAATATGTTGAATAATCAAGTTTTAGGTGTTTGGAACAGCTCAGATATTAGTTTAGACTTAGGGAAACTTCATAATCAGATTCAGACCTTGGAACACTCCCGATTAGATTTTACCACCGCAGGAGTAGCCAATGACTATTTCGACACCTCTAACTTCATTTCTGCAATGACTATTCTGTCTACTGTTTTTAGTTTGCTCTAAATCTTCCTCCTTATAATCTTCCTTGTATTGTCAGGATTCTTGGCACAACATTCAGAGCCTTACAACTGAACTACCTGGTTGGTATTAAAAATAAAATAAAAAAGGGGGAGATGCTGGGGGCCAGTGTGAGGAATCCCACACATGACAAGGTCTTGTGGAAGGAAGCCTGACAAAACGGAAGGACGTGATCAGGCTTCAGAGCTTCTGCCTGGAATTTCCTGAGCATCCACCCCATCAAAACCAGAGCCTGTCTGCAGGACTATACCGCTGAGCATGTGATTGTTTGAATCCTCCCAACCGTGGGAGGCACAGGAAGCTTAAAACATCCTAGGAATGTAGGGGTTTCCGATGAGTCAAAATCGTTAGAATAGGACTGATTAAGCTTTCATTTGTTGAGCCAATGCTTGCTGCCAGATTTTCATATCTTTTGTTTGTTGATATAGTTGGTATATAGAAAAAACAAGTAGCAACATTAGATCTTTGAGTTAAGTACCTTCTTTGTTATAACTCATTGCACCTTTGTTCTATAGAGATGTAACTTTAGTGCTTTAAGGAGATGCAGATTAAAGAAAAACACTTCAGGGGAAATTAGATTAACATTCATCAAGAAAGAGAGCCCAAAAAGTGTTAGCAAGCCTCTTGGCCAGAAGATGATGTAAATTACCTGGGACTTGTGTATACAGCTAAGTATGCAGAGAAAAAAAGCCTGGTTTTGATAAGAGTCTGGGCTGCTAATGCTGCATAATTTTGTATTGCCTGTTGTTCTCCATGTACTATCAAGGGTATGGAAAGCCTTCTGAACAATAGAGTCCAGGCCAGTCATTGGAAGGATTGGTTACCCCGTGTCTCCTCTTTACTCTAATTTCAGGCTGAATTCCCGTCTTGGGTGTGGAGGCTCACCGAGTCTATTTACTTGCCCGAGCTTCTGAGATCCACACGAGAGGGAGCCCAAGGCAGGGCACCCTCCGATATTCAAGTGGACACCTGTCTACACCTACACCAGTGTAGACAGCGCAAGTTCCTTGTCTAGAACTTTATTGGTTTTCCATGTAAACCAAGTTAGTTGGCCTCTTTTGTCCACTTAATTTACCTACTACACTGTTTCTTCCTAATCTAATCTTATATTAATAAATAAATAAGTCTTTCCTCGCCAACACTGTCCCAGCTTTGAGTTCCCTGGATCCACCGGGGCTGGACCCTGGCAGCACAGTACAGGGAAAGAATAAACTATGGAGACTCAGGTCACCTGAATGACAGGTTATGTGTGGACATGTGCAATGGGCAGGGACGACAGAAGAGATGAAGTATCACAGTATGTAGGTAGTGAAACTCATTGGAGATACTTAAGTGGAGGAGTGATAGTTTCTGATATCTCTTCTTTGGAGTGAGTGAAGTCGCTCAGTTGTGTCTGACTCTTCGCGACCCCATGGACCTACCAGGCTCCTCCCTCCATGGGATTCTCCAGGCAAGAGTACTGGAGTGGGTTGCCATTTCCTTCTCCAGGGGATCTTCCCAACCCAGGGATTGAATCCAGGTATCCCGCATTCCCGGCAGACGCTTTAACCTCTGAGCCACCAGGTGATAATAATAAATTGACTTTTGAGGACCAATTGCCCTTTAGTCTTAGGATGCTGTATCTTCAACTTGCCTGAAATAAGCAGTACCAGTGGAAGAGACTGGCCTAGTCCCTACTCCAGGACATAACAGTAGCTCCAGCTTCAGGGCAGCAAACTAGTGGTATTTTCTCATCCCCGAACATTTCTTGAAGGGGTAGGATACAAGGTGGAATAGGTGTTAGGACCTAGTGAGAGAACATATTGCAGCCACCCTTGAAATCCTGCATCAGCAGCCATAGTTCCGCATAGTTCTAGCAGCATGATTAAAAACATTTATTTTCTTCGGCTCTTCATTACTGGAATTTGACACCAACCAGCCCCTTTAAGACTTCCTCATGGGCACCGGTGCTTCTAGATACACACCAGCTTCTCTTGAACCCAGCATCAAGCTGTATTTCTTATTTTAGCTGTAGGTACAAAGCCTACCACTGTGCCTCGAACCTATTGAATTTGTTGTGGGAGGAGTAAGTTGTAAGAACTTTTTAATCTGCAATTGGTTCTCTATGCCTATGGGTTCTGTGTCCATTTGGGACTTGTCAATACCTGGTCTCTAGAATCTCTTACAAAGAACATAAACCCTAGATGTATTGGCTTACACCTGGAACCCTAAGGGGAAATCAGTGCCACTAGCTCATGGCCCCGTTACTACCATCCCCAAGGGAACACAAGATCTGAAGCATCATTATCATTATGTGGAAGTTTTGGGAGATAAAGTCTAGAAAAAAGAAATGTGAAAACATAAAAGTTAATTGTGTTGGACACAGATATTCCCATTCTTCTTCACTACATTCTACTCCATCATCTGCCTATTTCTCCTGCTTCAGGTATTGAATGGCAGTAAAGAATGAATTTTTCTGATTGTTTGGTTTTTTATTTTAAGGGAAAAAATGGGGCTCAATTAATTGGCAGGTAGGCAAGATTTCGAGAATTTAAGCTTTTTTTCAATTGGTCCCTCTATCTGTATCTCATCCCAGTCCACAATATCATAAACCTATTTCATTAACCTCTGGAATTTCAGGAAGACTCTCTGGAGCAAAAAGCTTGTACAGGTTGCTTTGTCTTTTAAGAGATGCAGCAAAATACATGGGTAATGGTTTTCTTCAGCTCTAAATATCTAACTTAATAGAAATACCAAACCACTCCTGTTTTCTTGCCTGGAAAATCCCAAGGACAGAGGAGGCAAACAGCCTACATTCCATGGGGTCACACAGTCAAACATGACTGAGCAAACACACACACACACACAGAGAGAGAGAGACAGATATCTAACTTACCTTCAGATAAAAATTGTTCTCTGTTTTTAAAAGTGGTATATTCAGTTCACACTTAAGGATGAATCTTTTTCTCTAAATTATCTTTGTGCTTTTTTTTTTTAATGGACTCCTGGCTGTTTCTTTTCCTTTAAAAGAAAGAAAATAACACCAGTTTCCTCCTATGTGGAGAGAGTTTTTCTTCTTTTCCTCCATCAACATTTTGGAATTTCTTTCCTGTTGCCTGAAATAAGGATTTCTACATTGTCTTGGCTTTAGGGTGTCTGGTTCATTCGTATATTTCTTCTCCGGATCTGGGAATAATAACCTCTAATTTAATGTTTCCCTAGTCTAGAGCAATAGGGAGTGTAATGGAAGGCTCTGCAACTGAGATGCAATGATAGCCTCGAGAACCCCATATATCTCTTCCTTATCTAGGAGCAGCAGGCTACTTTACAATGAGAACAGATCTCTCAAAGCACTAGAGAACCACAAGAACTCATCTCCCAAGTGTATGTTGCTCTGCTTCCTGTGTTTGCCATGCTGTCATGCCTACTTTTATGTCACAAGTAAAAGAAGTTTTTGATTCCATTGTACTCCACAATTATTTCCATAGCAAGAATGTGAATCTCCCACATATTCCTTTCTCCAAGGTAATAGACCCTGTCCAAGAATGTAGCAATAAGGCTGAAAGTCCATTTTCTGAAGGAGTTCCCGAGTGTTAGTGAAGCTTTCACAGGCTTTTCAAATATTTGCCTATTTCATACTGTAATAAGATTGATAAGAATTCATGAGGTCAGTCATGATTGTCTCCATGAGAAACATCAGAAGTACTGCTGGAGGTATCTGAGTGCTCAGGGGAAGATGATGTTAGGAAGATGAAAGCATGGACTCCACAGTGACATATGTGAAGGTTTCAGAAGCAATGGGCTAGACTGATTGCATTAGTAAAACAAAGAGGGATGGCCTATAAGGTCAAAAGCGATCCTGTCAAGAGTCTAAGCAAGAAGCTGAACTCTGTAGTTTACATTTGAGAGCAAGCAGGATCGTTATATGCAGGCAGTGAGGGGGAAGACTTAACAAGAACTAGCTAGGATAAACAGGGACTTATTGATATCTTTGACAAAAGAACTATGTACAAGGGTTACTGATTTCTCCTCAGAGCTTATTCCACACTGCTAAGTCAATCAGCCCACTCACAGCCCACTTTCCCATGGCCATTCTTTATTTACAACAGTCCTCAGAAGCTTGGCATGTCTGGACTTCTACATTTTATTTCCCTTTACATTCACTTGGACATATCTGGCATTGGAGGAGTTACTATAAAATGAGCCATATTTAGTGGCAGGATGTCATTCAGCACAATAGTTACAGTTGGAGGGAGAGAAAAGTCCTAACACAAAAACGTGGCTTCCAAGTTAATGCTATCTGCATTTTGTGTGAGGAGAGATGTATTCAAAGATAAAGAAAGAGAAATCCAAGATAGGTGGTTATGTGATCTTGTAATTGAAATATTATGAGGATGCTACAACAAACTGCTCATCCTTATGCACTGGGAAACAGGTGGAATGGAAACCACAGTTACAGAAAACTAACCATACTGAACACTTGAACCATAACCTTGTCTAATTCAGTGAAACTAGGAGTCAAGCCATGTAGAGCCATTCAAGAGGGACTGGTCGTGGTGGAGAGTTCTGACAAAATGTGGCCTACTGGAGAAGGGAATAGTAAACCACTTCGGTATTCTTGCCTTGAGAACCCCATGAGTCGTAAGAAAAGGCAAAAAGATAGGACACTGAAAGATGAACTCTTCTGGTCACTAGGTGTCATATATTCTTGGAAAAAAAACAGACGTTCATAACATTGTATGGGAGGCAGTGATGAAAACCATCGCCAAGAAGAACTGTAAACAGGCAAATGGTTGTCTGAGAAGGCCTTTCTAATAGCTGAGTGAAGAAGTGAAGTGAAAAGCAATGGAGAAAAGGAAAGATATAGCCACCAGAATGCAGAGTTCCAAAGCACAGCAAGGAGAGAGAAGATAGCCTTCCTAAGCATGAATGCAAAGAAACAGAGGAAAACCGTAGACTGAGAAAGACAAGGGACCTCTTCAAGAAAATGAGACATACCAAGGGAACATTTCATGCAAAAAGGGGCACAATAAAGGACAAAAGCAGTATGGACCTAACGGAAGAATAGGATACTAAGAAGAGGTGGCAAAAATACATAGAATAACTATTGATAATGACTGATATAACCATGATGGTGTGCTCACTCAGCTAGAGCCAGACTTTCTAGAGCAAGAAATCAATTGGTTCTTAGGAACCACCACTATGAACAAGGCTAGTGGAGGTGATGGAATTTCAGCTGAATTATTTCAAATTCTAAATGATGAGGCTGTGAAAGTGCTGTACTCAGTATTCCAGCAAAATTGGAAAACTCAGCAGTGGTCACAGTACTAGAAATGGTCAGTTTCCATTCCTATCCCAAAGAAATGGCATGTCAAAGAATGTTTAGACTACCAACAATTGCACTTATCTTACACACTAGCAAAATCACTGCAGATGGTGACTGCAGCCATGAAATTAGAAGATGCTTACTCCTTGGAAGAAAAGTTATGACCAACCTAGATAGCATTTTCAAAAGCAGAGACATTATTTTGTCAACTAAGATCCGTCTAGTCAAGGCTATGGTTTTTCCTGTGGTCATGTATGGATGTGAGAGTTGGACTGTGAAGAAGGCTGAGCGCCGAAGAATTGATGCTTTTGAACTGTGGTGTTGGAGACTCTTGAGAGTCCCTTGGGCTGCAAGGAGATCCAACCAGTCCATTCTGAAGGAGATCAACCCTGGGATTTTTTTGGAAGGAATGATGCTAAAGCTGAAACTCCAGTACTCTGGCCACTTCATGCAAAGAGTTGACTCATTGGAAAAGATTCTGAAGCTGGGAGGGATTGGGGGCAGGAGAAGGGGACGACCGAGGATGAGATGGCTGGATGGCATCACTGACTCGATGGATGTGAGTCTGAGTGAACTCCAAGAGATGGTGATGGACAGGGAGGCCTGGCGTGCTGCGATTCATGGGGTCACAAAGTGTCAGACATGACTGAGTGACTGAACTGAACTGAACACATATGTGTGTGTGCGTTTCAATATATGTACACTGAAACTTTGTATCTTAAAACCTGACATAGATGACAACAAACATTTAAAATGTAAACTAACAAAATTTTGTTTTGCAGAGGATAAGTAATTACTGACATTATCTTAGAATACTGGAGTATGGGGATGGTAATCAAAACAGAACCAGCGTTTACTTGGTTTTATTCTCATAATAAAACTCTTGATGGGCAATGCCCCCCAGTATTGCCTGCACAGAATGTGTGCTACTACCCCTGCCCCACCTGTGGGAGCCCACTTCTCCATTCTAAATTCCTTTGTTCCGAAGAAGACATACAGATGACTAACAAACACATGAAATGATGCTCAGCATCACTCATTATCAGAGAAATGCAAACCAAACCACAATGAGGTACCATTACAAGCCAGTCAGAATGACTGTGATCCAAAAGTCTACAAGCAATAAATGCTGGAGACAGTATGGAGAAAAGGGAACTCTCTTACACCGTTGGTGGGAATGCAAACTAGTACAGCCACTACAGAGAACAGTGTGGAGATTTCTTTAAAAAACTGCAAATAGAACTGCCTTATGACCCAGCAATCCTACTGCTGGGCATACACACCGAAAAAACCAGAATTGAAAAAGACGTGTACCCCAATGTTCATCGCAGCACTGTTTATAATAATCAGGACATGGAAGCAACCCAGCAGATGAATGGATAAGAAAGCAGATGAATGGATAAGAAAGCAGTGGTACATATACACAATGGAGTATTACTCAGCCATTAAAAAGAATACATTTGAATCAGTTCTAATGAGGTGGATGAAACTGGAACCAATTATACAGAGTCAAGTAAGCCAGAAAGAAAAACACCAATACAGTATATTAACACATATATGGAATTTAGAAAGATGGTAATGTTAACCCTATATGTGAGACAGCAGAAGAGACACAGATGTAAAGAACAGACTTTTGGACTTTGTGGGAGAGGGAAAGGGTTGGGTGATTTGGAAGAATGGCATTGAAACATGTATACTTTCATGTAAGAAATGAATTGCTAGTCTAGGTTCAATAAAGGATACAGGATACTTGGGGCTAATGCACTGGGATGACCCAGAGATGATATGGGGAGGGAGGTGGCAGGGGGGTTCAGGGTTGGGGACTCATGTACACTTGTGGTGGATTCATTTCAATGTATGGCAAAACCAATACAGTATGGTAAAGTTAAAACATTAAAAAAAAAAAAAGAATCACTGTCCATGTACCTTTATAGGAAAAAAGACAGAAAGTTTGGCATGGCCTGTCCACTCCTAGGAAACTTCAAAAATACACAGATTTTGAAAACTACATGCAAGAGAGCATGCACTGCAGCAGCATTCACACTACCCAGGATTGAAAGTGAAGAAAGTACTCAGGGATGGAGAGATGAATGTGATAAGAATTCATGATGGAATATGACTCAGCCATTGAAACAAGGAAATAACGTCATTGTCAGAGGAACAGATAAGTGTGGTGATAATCTGAGTCAGTGAAGAAGGGCAGATTAGAGACAGGTCATAGGATTTACCTTTCAAATGGAACTGACAATATTGCTGGCAGTGAGTGCACTAAAGCAAGGCAAAATGGAAGCCAGTGCTGGAAATTTCCTGACGCTTAGCAAAGGGGATGGGTGAGAGGAAGGCTTACATTGGAAGGCTGACATTCATGGCTTCCCACAAATACCTTTCAAATACACAATCCACAGGGACCGACATTGCAAGAGTGAAGTACTACACACTTCCTGAGAGCAGGTCAGAGGAAAGAAACACTGCCAAATACCTCTGTATATCTGTGTAAGGGAGCAAGAATCAGTACAGATTCAACAAAGGTAACTCTGTAGATCAGCTTCGTCAAACAAGAAATACGAAATACAATCAAACTGAGAAGGAAGGAGACACAAGCCACAGGAGTTAGTGATTGACAGGGAAGGAGGGCATGCTACAGTCCATGGGGTCCCAAAGAATCAGACACGACTGAGCAATTGAACTGAAGTGACTGACATATATATATAAAATCCTAATACAGACTCAAAATGGATGTCCTATCCCAAGAGTGGTGTACAACACTGATTTTAATAATACATACGGGAAAATAACCACAGATGAATACCTCTATGTAAGGTTAAAAGGATACAAGAATATGTACATCTACAACAATAAGGCCATTTGGGTGAACATGCATGGACCGAGAGATGATCATACTAAATGAAGGGAAGCACACAGAGAAAGAAAAATACTAGACGATATCACTTAAATATAGAATCTAAGATATAACACAAATGAACGCATGTATGAAACAGAAACACACTCATGTACATAGAGAACAGACTTGTGGTTTCCAAGGCTGAGAGAATTGGGGGAGCAATGGAGTAAAACTGGGGTTAAGAGATATAAACTAGAGTCTACGGACTGGATTGACAAGTTCCTACTGTAGAGTACAGAGAAATATATTCAGTATCCTATGATAAATAATAAAGGAAAAATATATATGGGAGTTCCCTGGTAGTCCAGCAGTTAAGACTCCACACTTCCCTTACAGTGGATACAGGTTGAAATCCTGGTCACAGATTTAATCCCCCGTGCCACACAGTGTAGCCAAAAACAAACAAACAAAAAAGATTAAATAAAACAATTTGTATAAATATATATAGACATATACACACACTGTGTATATATACACATATATGTGCATAACTGAATAACTTTGCTATAAAGCAGACATTCACACAATGTTGTAAATAAAATATAATTCAGTTAAAAAGTAAAATGACTGGGAAAAGAAAAGATTGCTCTATGTCATTATGTCTAAAGTTAATATCCAAAGAAAATTTCTGTAAACAAACACAGCTCCCTACTTAATGGCAGGCTTGCTGAAATACTTAAGGAGACACACACTGATGTCTGCAATTTAACACAAAAGGCAACAAGGAAAAAAGATGGACTGTTGCTTGGAAGGAGGGATGGACAAATGGATAGATAGCTGACAAAGGAAGTATTGTAAAATGGTTACAAGCCAGAACCCTATATATGCTGTCTACAAGAGACCACCTCAAACCAAGGGATGCATATGGAGTGTGTGTCCATAGACAAAGTGAAGGACTGAAAAAACGTTTTTCATGCAAATGGAGACCAAAAGAAAGTAGGAATAGCAATACTCATATCAGATGAAATAGACTGAAATAAAGGCCATGAAATCAGAAAATGAAGCCCTCTACATAATGATCAAAGGATCAATCTAACAGGAATATATAACAATTATAAATATATATGCACCCAACATAGGAGCACCTCAATACATAGGGCAGATGCTAACAAGTTTGAAAGGGGCAGTTAACAGTAATACAATAATAGTGGGAGACTTTAATATTCCACTCACACATATCGATAGATCAACCAAGCAGAAAATTACCAAGAAAACACAAACTTTAAATGATACAACGGACCAGTTAGACCTAATTGATATCTACAGGACGCTTCACTCCAAAATAATGAATTTCACCTTTTCTCAAGTGCACATGGAACATTCTCAAGGATGGATCACATCCTGGGCCATAAATTTAGCCTTGGTAAATTTTTTTTAAGCGAAATAATTTCAAGCATCTTTTCTGATCAAAATGTGGTAAGATTAGATGTCAGCTACAGGGGAAAAAACTATTAAAAATACGAACATATGAAGGCTAAACATCACGCTTCTGAATAACCAACAAATAACAGAAGAAATCAGGAAAGAAATAAAAATAAGCATAGAAACAAATGAAAATGAAAACACGACAATCCCAAACCTATGGGATTCAGAAAAGCAGGGCTAAGGGCAAGTTTCATAAATACAAGCTTACCTCAAGAACCAAGAGAAACATGAAGTAATGACCTAACTTTACACTGAAAGCAATGAGAAAAAGAAGAAATGAAGAACCTTGTAGTTAGTAGAAGGAAAGAAATCATAAAAATTTGTACAGAAATAAATGAAAAAAGAAAAGTAGACCATAGCAAAAATCAGCAAAAGTAAAAGCTGACTCTTTGAGAAGATTAAAAAAAATAGACAAACCATTAGCCAGACTCATCAAGAACCAAAGAGAGAAATCAAATCAACAAAATTAGAAACGAAAATGGAGAAATCACAGCAGACAACACAGAAATACAAAGGATCATAAGAGACTACTATCCGCAACTATATGACAATCAAATAGAAAACTTGGAAGAAATGGACGATATTTAGAAAACTATATATAACCTTCCAAAACTGAACCATGAGGAAGTAGATAATCTTAATGGCCCCATCACTAGCATGGAAACCAAAACTGTAATAAAAATCTTTCAACAAATAAAAAATAAGCTCAGGACCAGATGGCTTATTCACCCTCATGGCTAACCTGGCCACCTGGAGAAAACAAGAGAAGGAGCACAGAATGGTATTGGTTTGGGCAAGAGGGTGAAGGTGGATGGGAACAATGGCTTCAGGAGAAGGGTTGTGGGCAGAGAAGGGGTATATGCCAGGCAAGGATAGGGGAGGGGGTCTTATGGGGTGGTGTCAATGGGCAAGAAGGCGTTGGGTGGGTTCATCTCACCTTGACACTTCTTTTGGCCCTCAGTTGACAGGAGGTCTTCATTTTTTACTCCTGAGTATCTAGAGTCAGCTTTTCCATAACTGCTCTAGAGCCTTTCGGCTTCCCAGTCACCTTAATCATTTACAAGACTTACAGTGGTCTGCTCCAGAGCCCCTGAGCACCCCTATATAAACCTCTCCCCAGGGAGACACACTCTCATGTTTTATGAGGTCAGCAAGTCTCTTCCCTAGCCAATGGTGGCCCTGGGAGAGCCCTGACATCACAAAACCCCATCCTGACACCTCTAGCAGAGGACGGGGAGCAATTCAGATGTTTTGGTGGGAGAAATGAGGCATTTATAATTCCCCTAAAGAGGCCTCCAAACTCACCTGACATCCTCATCTCTCTAAGTCAACTGCGATGGGTCACATGGCAGGGAGAGTGTGTCTCCTCCAAACCTTGTCTCTTTTATCAATTTATGACTGCATAACTGTAAGAGAATTCAAAAAAAATCTGCAAAAGATACAGCTTAAGCAGCCCCAGTTGACGTAGGTTTATTTTCTTTGTTCTATAGTTTCAAAATAACTGACAATTAAGAATGAATTTCATTTAAAACCTATTTTTTCAAATTCAGAAAGATATTTTATGTTCAAATATAAGACGTTTGTTCTTTTCAAGCTAAAAAAAAAGATTGTACCTCGTAGTGAATACTTTGTTTCACTGATTTAGACATAAATAAAAACACATTGTATGTCTTTACCATGACAATTTTTGTGGTATCACTGTGTATTTAGAATCAACTGATTGAACGTGGGGTGTGTATTAGTATATTCCCTCCGGGACTGCAGGCTGTGCAGGAAGTGATCTCAAAACCTTTCAAACTATTAAAGATGCTCTGTGGAATGGAGCAATGGTACCCATGGCAGCCTGCATTGGTGACAACTGTTTAACAGGGTCTTCTCTTAATGAACTCCCTCATAGAAGACAATGAATTTTTTAAAATAGCTACTAATACTGTGGCTGTATGAATTTATATATATGTATATATACACTGTGTGCATGTGTATATATGTACACTGAAACTTTGTACCTTGTGGATAATATATAAAATATTAAAACCTGACATATATGACAACAAACGTTTAAAACAGAAACCAACAGAATTGGGTTTTGCAGAGGAAAAGTATTTAATTACTGACATTAATTTAGAATACTGGAGTATAGAGATGGTAATCAAAATAGAGCCAGCATTTACTTGGTTTTATTCTCATAATAAAACTCTTCGTGGGTAATGCCCCCCAGTATTGCCTGCATGGGATGAGTGCTACTCTCTCTGCTCCACCTGTGGGAGCACACTGCTTCATTCTAAATTCGTTTCTCCGAAGAAGACATACAGATGGCTAATAAACACATGAAAAGATGCTCAATATCAATCATTATCAGAGTAATGCAAATCAAAACCACAATGAGGTACCATCTCACGCTGGTCAGGATGGCTGCTATCCAAAAATCTCAAGCAATAAATGCTGGAAAAGGTATTGGGAAAAGGGAACCGTCTTACACTGCCGGTGGGAAAGCAAACTAGTACAGCCACTATGGAGAACAGTGTGGAGGTTCCTTAAAAAACTGGAACTAGAACGGCCATAGGACCCAGCAATTCCACTGCTGGGCATACACACCGAGGAAACCAGACTTGAAAGAGACGTGTGTACCTGAATTATCATCACAGTACTGTTTACAGTAGCCAGGACCTGTAAGCAACCTAGATGTCCATGAGAAGATGAATGGATAAGAAAGCAGTGGTACATATACACAATGGAATATTACTCAGCTATTAAAAAGAATACACTTGAATTAGTTCTAATGAGGTGGATGAAACTGGGGCCTATTATACAGAGTGAAATAAGTCAGAAAGAAAAACACCAATACAGTATACTAGGGCATATTTATGGAATTTAGAAAGATGGTAAAGATAACCCTATATGCGAGACTGCTAAAGAGACAGATGTACAGATCAGTCTTTTGGACTCTGTGGGAAAAGGTGAGGCTGGGATGATCTAAGAGAATATCATTGAAACATGTATATTATCATATGTGAAACAGATCGCCAGTCCAGGTTCAATGCATGAGATAGGGTTCTCGGGGCTGGTGCCTTGGGATGACCCAGAGGGATGGGATGGGGAGGGAGGTGAGTGGGGGGTTCAGGATGGGGAACATATGTACACCCGTTGTGGATTCCTATCAAGTATGGCAAAAGTACAGCATTGTAAAGTAAATAGCCTCCAAATAAAATAAATAATATTTAAAAAATAAACTAAATTCCTTTGCTAAAAAGGGCCTAATCAATGTTGGCTTTGTGACCTCCAAAAACACCGTTATTTTCCTTCTTTTCTTCACTCCTCCTCCCCCCTCTTTCTTTCCTTTTCTTTCTTCTTATACAATTGTTAAAGTGCACTTTCCATTTATAGTTATCACAGAGTACTGGGTCTATTTCTCATGTTGTACAGTCCATCTTTGAGCTCATGTTTCACCTAACACAGTGAGCCTCCCACTCCCCCACCTCTGTACTGCCTCTCCCTCTTCCCCTCCCCACTGGTAACCAGTAGATTGTTCTCTATATCTGTGAGCCTCCATTTTTGTTATATTCTCCACTTTGTGGTGTTTTTAGATTCTATAAGTGATGTCAAACAATATTTGTCTAACTCTGTCTGTTATTTTACTTAATAGTATACCTTCCATGTTGCTGCAAATGTCAATATTCCATTCTTTTTATGGGACACCTTCTTTCTATGCCTTTTTAGCAAATGGCACTGCCACCCCACACATGATACATGCTCCCAAGCTAAGTTTCCCTCTCAACACTCACACAGAGAAACACCAAGTCCTTTTCCTTTTCTCCCACAGAAGTATATCCTGTGGTTTCAGGCCAGTGACATGCCACTCCCCAGGACAAAATGACAGGCATACTTCAGGAGTGGTCAGAAACTAATCCTCCCTTGTGGGATGAGAACAAGTGTCCCAGAGGACCACAGGGGACCTAGAGGGATGAGCGCTTTGGATGGTATGGCAGGGGCTGGGGATGTCAGTGTGGTGGCTGGGCAAGTGGGATTACTGAGATGCAGAGGACCAACGATGCCAAAGTTGTACTCCTTAATGACTTTTCTGTGCCTGAGACGTCCTCTCTGGCCCACTGCTTCTGTGAAGATGGATGCAACACTCCCAGTCTCAGGCCTGAACTTCCTCAACTGGTTGTTGGAACACAACTCTTGGGGATGAAACAGGATTGCTAAAGGTGGTGTCTTTGGGCCTCCCCAGAGTTGATGAATGATATTGGGGTTCTTGGCTGCCGAGGGAGGGCTCAGGGCTTGGTCAGTCCCATCCTGACCTCCCCCGTGTGGCCAGCAGATCAGTAGGTCCTCCCAAGAGACATAGTGACAAGACACAGAGCTTGTGAGGGGATCATGCATGAGACATGAAGGCAGATCCGTCAGGACCCTCTCCTCTCCCAGGTGGGGAAGCTTAGGCTGATTCAGCCTAGATGCAGAGCCTGGATTCAGGAGGCTTGGGGGCTTCATGTGTCCTAGTCTCATTCAGAGAAGTTCTGTTTACAGCATGCAAGACCCATGTGATTCTCATGGAGGCAGGCTGAATTAAGCACCTTTGCATCATCCTTCCCTGGGACCTGCTGCTCATGGAGAGCCTGGGGCTTCTTTGTTGTGAGTCTGACGATTCAGGGTGCTGGGGCCCTGAGACCTGCAGCTGTCCTGGGGCCGTCGGGGATGTCACAGGCAGCAGGGTGCCCACCAGGTTAGGAGGCTGCCTTCTTCAGCAGGGAGGCAGTGGAGGAAGGAGAGGAGTAGGGAGAGGTGGTGCAGTCTGGTCAATGTTCCTACTGCTGGTGGAAGACATCATTGTGGAGGTTGAAGTGGTGGCGGAAGAGGAGAAGAAGCTGTCCTCACAGGAGCAGTAGGAGAAGCCAGAGGAGCAGGGCCAGGAATATCCACGGATGGGAGCCTAGAGTGACCAACCCCCACTGCAGGCGCTGTAGGCATTGGCAGCCATGCAGGTGGAGCTGAGCTCCGGAAATGACAGAGATCATTAGCCTAATCAGCTTCAAAGGAAGGATCATCAGAGGAGAAATCGTCCCTGCAGGCAAAAACTGCCATCATCCAGGGAGGCACATCATCATGCTCAGGAGGATGAGAATGAACAGGAGCAGGTGGAGGGGTGTGGGTAAGGGAACCCGCCAGCTGAAAGGAGGCCAAGGGAATTGGGGGCCAAAGGAATTGGGGTTCGGGGGCACTGTGATCTCCACAGGCACAATGCCAGCAGAGCCTGGGAACCTCGCTACCTGTACGTGTCTGAGCAGATGAGTATGGGAGGCTCAGTTTGGCTCACATCTGGATAGGAACCACACACTTTGGCAGGAAATGGATGTCATCAGTGACTGGTGACAGTTAGCCAGATAACTCCAGCACAACCACATCATCCCTTGTCAAGAGAGGAAGCCAGGAAGAGACCCAGGTCTTTATTGCTAACACACAGACACAGGCACTTGTGCATGGAGAATGCATGCTGCAGGGACTGCAGTTCCTGAAGTTTCAGGCAACAGACATGCCAATTCCCAGGTCACACATGCCAGGCAAAGAGCAAGAGGGGTCAGAAACAGATCCTTTCTTGGCGGATGTGGAGAAGGATCCCTAAAGACTACAGGGGACACAGAAGGATGAGAACATCACTGTTGTGGCAGGGGCTGGGGATGTCATTTTGGCAGCTGGGCAACCAGGAATACCCAGATGCAGAGCACCAGTGAAGCCAAAGTGGTATTCCTATATGACTGTCTGTGCCTGAAGTATGGGTGGTCCGGAGAGGAAACAAGTACAGATGAATGTTTTGGTGCCCTTGCTCTGCCCGAGACTAACCCTGTTACTCGAGACTCTTCCTTCCCCAGTGTGTGGCATGACTGGTTCCTTGACTTTGAACAGATTACAAACCACTGCAAGATGCCAGTCGTGGTCAGCAACTGAGATGTCTTGCTTATCTTCATGATGGCTTTGAAAGACAGGGAGGGAGCCTGAGGACAGGTGGGTGGGGGAGCTGGGAAGGCAACTGGGGATCGAGGGATCCTATGACCCAGGTGTGTGCATTCACCAGGAGACTTTGGAAAGCAAAAATGGAAGATTCTGATGCCTGCCTGACAGGCAGGCTGCGGAACCTAGAAACTTGTGCACCTTCACCTTTTCCATCCTCCCTATCCTGGAAAGTGCCAGAACGAGGCCATCCCCAGGCCCACTGCAGGCTGGTATTTTCCTTTTGGGACAACCCATACCTCAGGAACAGAGAGATCGTTAAGCTGTACCACTTTGGCATCTCTGGTGGGACCTGGTTCCCAGGGCGGTGTGGGTGGGTGGGAGAGGGAGTCAGATGCACCGCGTACCTGAATCTTTCCTGTCTCCCCTGTCCTCCTTCAGGATATAGGGCATGTAGGTGCTCTCCGGTCCCCTGCTTCTGTGAGGATGGATGGGGAGATCCCAACCTCAGGTCGGACACCAGCAGCTTGAACTTCCTCAACTGGTTCTTGGACCACAACTCTCTAGGAAGTAACAGGATTGCTGTGGTGGGGTCCATCTGGGCCTGCCCAGAATGGACGATTGATGTTGGGGTTCTTGGCTGCCCATGGGAGGGCTTGGGACTGGTCATCTATATGCTGTCTTCCACTGTGTGGCCAGCATATCATTGGCAAGGGCCTGTGAGTCAATCCCAAGCAGTATTAGCCCCAGGAGGAAGGTCCTGCCATGAGAGGTAAGTGACAAGACACAGGTTGTGAGGGGGTCAGGAGGTGAGGCCTGAAGGCAGATCGGTGTAGAGGCTAGAACCTTTTCTTCTCCCTGGTGGGGAAGCTCAGGCTTATGCAGCCTGGATGGAGAGCCTGGATTCATGTCATGAGGGTAGCAGATTACAGGCTGAGCCTGGAGGCTGGGTGTTTCATGTGTCCTAGTCTCATTCAGAGAAGGCATGCAAGACCCAGGTGATTCTCACTGAGGTAGGCTGAATTAAGCACGTTTGTCTGCATCATCCTTCCCTGGGTCCTACTGCTCACGGATACCCTGGGGCTTCTTTGGTGTTCAGTTCAGTTCAGTTCAGTTCAGTCGCTCAGTCGTGTCCGACTCTTTGCGACCCCATGAATCACAGCACGCCAGGCCTCCCTGTCCATCACCATCTCTCGGAGTTCACTCAGACTCACATCCATTCTTTGGTGTAAGCCTGAGGATTCAGGGTGCTGGGACCCTGAGACCTGATGGCATGCTGGGGCCATCCGGGGTGTCACAGGCAGCAAGAGGCCCATGAGGCGAGGAGGCTGC
This sequence comes from Cephalophus harveyi, assembly GCA_006410635.1. Taxonomy (NCBI): domain Eukaryota; kingdom Metazoa; phylum Chordata; class Mammalia; order Artiodactyla; family Bovidae; genus Cephalophus; species Cephalophus harveyi. The sequence goes on along the minus strand of SJYT01070382.1, from coordinate 16,374 downwards.
CTTCTTCCATGGGAAGGCAGTGGAGGAAGGAGTGGCCCTGGAGGAGGGAGAGGTGGTGTGGTCCGGCAAGTCTTCCTGCTGCTGATGGAAGACATCATTGAAGAGGTTGAAATGATGGTGGAGGAGGAGCAGGGGAGGCTGCCCTCACAGGAACCAGAGCAGAAGCTGGAGGAGCAGGGCCAAGAACATCCAAGGACAGGAGTCTCGAGCGACCAGTCCCCACAGGAGGCGCGGGAGGCTTTGTCGGCCCTGCAGGTGGAGCTGAGCTCCACAAATCAGAAATCCCCAAAACCACATCCAACACTTCACCTCTCAGCACCACCTCACAAGCAGAGGTGGAAAAGGCCTCAGAGGCTTCAGGCTCAGGTGGTGGGAACTGGCTCAGAGCTGCTTTTTAAGTCATGCAGGGCAGGACACACAGGTGCTTGTAGGCCAGAGTGAGTTTTCCATTAAAAACCGATTGTCTGGGGAACAGACAGGCTTGGTTGGAGCTGAGCCCAAGGGGGCTGGGATGCCATACTCAAAAACCCTGTATGCCTCTGTTTTGTCTCTGCCTCCTAATTTGGTTAGCCTCCAGTCTGCCGCCTGACGCCACCTTTCCTGAGGACCTTCACACTCAGACTGTCCATTCAGTGACAGATATTTGTTTATCACCTGTCTCTGGCCAGATTATGTTCCAGGCATGGGACAGCTGTGAAGAGACAGACAATAACCCCAGTCCTCTGGAGCTGAAATTCTACCAGAGGCCAAACCCTCCCGGGTGGCTCAGTTAAGTCACTCAGTGGTGTCTGACTCTTTGCGACCCCATGAATCGCAGCATGCCAGGCTTCCCTGTCCGTCACCAACTCCCAGAGTTCACTCAGATTCACGTCCATCGAGTCAGTGATGCCATCCAGGCAACTCATCTTCTGTCATCCCCTTCTCCTCCTGCCCTCAATCCCTCGCAGCATCAGAGTCTTTTCCAGTGAGTCAACTCTTCACATGAGGTGGCCAAAGTACTGGAGTTTCAGCTTTAGCATCATTCTTTCCAAAGAAATACCAAGACTGATCTCCTTTAGGTTGGACTGGTTGGATCTCCTTGCAGTCCAAGGGACTCCCAAGAGTCTTCTCCAACACCATGGTTCAAAAGCATCAATTCTTCAGCACTCAGCTTTCTTCACAATTCAACTCTCACATCCATACATGACCACTGGAAAAACCATAGCCTTGACTAGATGGACATTTGTTGGCAAAGTACTGTCTCTGCTTTACAATATGCTGTCTAGGTTGGTCATAACTTTTCTTCCAAGGAGTAAGTGTCTTTTAATTTCATGGCTGCAGTGACCATCTGCTGTGATTTTGGAGCCCCCAAAAGTAAAGTTTGACACAATTTCTATGTTTCTCCTTCAATTTCCCATGAAGTGATGGGACAGGATACCATGATCTTCGTTTTCTGAAACCCTCCTACCTCACCCCAATTTCCAGCCCTAAGCTGCAGGGCCACTCCTCTTTCACCCCTCCCAGTCCTGATGCTCTCTAATGTCCTGAGGAGCTGTGGACCTACAGGTCTGGACACCTCAATCATTCTGCTGACTCCCTAACCACCACCCAGAGCCCTGCTGGGACCCCCTGGGTGGGCACCTTCCTTTGTTCCTGGGAATTGGCAGGACACATGGCTCCTGGCCCTTGCCAGGGCAGGGTAGTATGTTTAGAAAAACCCACTTCATTTAAGTTTGTAAAAAAGTACACTTACTCATAGAGAAAATCTGTTCATGTCAGACATGAAGTGATAACTGCTTGTGGGTGGACGGGGAGCTTCTCTGCCTTCTCTGGGATTCCCTAGGACAGTGAGGCAGTGTAACCTCAGTTCCTTGGTGCTGCCCTGCTGCTCAGCCATCCAGACCCTGCTCACCCCGATCCGAGTCAGGCCACTGGGCACACAGACCCAGGAGACCAGCTGCGGGCCCCTCTGCACTGCCCCCTCCCCTCCCCAGTTGCACAGACCTGGACAACCGCTTCCCTGGGCTCCTGCCACCAGGCCAGATGAAGGCGCTCACTGGCAAGCTGTCCTTTGGTGCTGAGGGTTACTGGCAGAAGAGGGGCCAGGAGAGCTTCTACCCATAGGTGGGCATGAGGGCCAGATGGGTGGAGCCCTGAGATGCACTTTGACCCACAGGCTGGTCCTGCCCCCCCAATCTCAATGGGCACCTGCTCCGAGCCCCCAGCCTTGAACATTCCATGCACAAGTCACCCAACCCCAAGGTCAGGCTGACTAACGCCCTGCAGACAGAGGCTCACCCTAGCCCCTCCATTTCCCCGTCCCCTTCACCTAGCCTGTTCAGGGTGTCCTAACCCTTGGGAAGCTCCAGGCCCAGGGGCCCTTCAAACTGAGTGCTTCCTCTGGGGATGCCCCAGACACACCCACAGTTCCCCAGCTGGTCTTGGGGCTCCTGTCCACGGACTCCTCCCCTGGGATGCTGAGCCCAGGGCAGCCCTGGGCCAGGCTCTGAGCACTCTCATTCCCCCATCTGCCTGCAGGTCATTTTCACCATCATAGACGATCCACAAGTTCCATGGACTACCGCTGCTGAGCCCATCATCTTACACCACATACTGAGGGAGCCACCACATAGTGGCTCACCAGCAGTCAACCTGTGAGCCTGGACATGGTGCTAAGACAGATCAAGCCACCCCCAAGCAGCAGGGAGGGTGTGTTTCTCATGGGCATCAGGGTCACACTTTGCCTGGGACATTCTGGCCACATGTCACAGGGACAGGTGTCACTCAGACTTCAATAAAGCTGCTGCTGGCACCTGCAAAGTGGCTACAGTCACAAGGCAAGGTCGACAGGAGCTGCCCCAGGGGGATG
>SJYT01070382.1:0-12575 GCA_006410635.1 Cephalophus harveyi | reverse complement strand
ACTAGAGAACTCCTGGTCCCACAGAACATTAATAGGCTGTCTCTTATACACATCTATGGGGGGGGGGAGGTATGAGCACAGGGGTGGGCTAGGGGAACCACTGGGAGTACTTGGAGCACTTCTCCACACTGCCACACAAGGACACACAGCTCGCATGAAAAAATAAAGTCTTCCAATCTTTCTACATGAATTTGCCATGAAGTGATGGGACCAGATGCCATGATCCTAGTTTTCTGAACTTTGAGCTTTAGACCAACTTTTTCGCTCTCCTCTTTCATTTTCAACAAGAGATTTTAGTTCTGTTTCACTTTCTGCCATAAGGGTGGTGTCATATGTATATCTGAGGTTATTGATATTTCTCACCACAATCTTAATTCCAGCTTGTGCTTCATCCAGGCCAGTGTTTCTCATGATGTACTCTGCATATAAGTTAAATGAGCTGGGTGACGATATACAGCCTTGACATACTCCTTTTCCTATTAGGATCCATTCTGTTGTTCCGTGATGAGTTCTATCTGTTGCTTCCTGACCTGCATATAGATATCTCAAGACGCAGGTCAGGTGGTCTGGTATTCCCATGTCTTTCAGAATTTTCCACAGTTTACTGTGGTCTAAGCGGTTAGCCTAGTCAATAAAGTAGAAATAGAGATTTTTCTGAAATTCTTGCTTTTTTTGAGGATCCATGGGATGCTGGCAATTTGATCACTGGTTCCTCTGCCTTTTGCAGAATCAGCTTGACTATCTGGAATTTCACAGTTCACATATTGTTGAAGCTTGGCCTGGAGAATTTTAAGCATTACTTTGCTACCGTGTGCAATGAGTGTAATTGTGTAATAGTCTGAGCATCCTTTGACAATGCCTCTCTTTGGGATTGGAATGAAAACGGACCTTTTCCTGTCCTGTGGCCACTGCTGAGTTTTCCAAATTTGCTCGCATATTGAGTACAGTACTTTCACGGGATCATCCTTTAGGAACTGAAATAACTCAACTGGAATTCCATCACCCCCACTAGCTTTGTTCATAGTGATGCTTCTTAAGGCCCACTTGGCTTCACATTCCAGGATGTCTAGCTCTCGAAGAGTGATCACACCATCATGACTATCTGGGTCATGAAGATCTTTTTTGTACACTTTTTCTGTGTATCTTTGCCACCTATCCTTAATATCTTCTGCTCCTCCTCCGTCCATACCATTTCTGTCCTTTATTGAGCCCATCATTGCATGAAACGTTCCCTTCATATCTCTGATTTTCTTGAAGAGATCTTGACCCTTTCCCATTCTATTGTTTTCCTTGTTCTTTGCACTGATGACTGAGAAACGCTTTCTTATCTCTTCTTGCTCTTCTTTGGAACTCTGCATTCAAGTGGGTATATCTTTCCTTTTGTCCTTTGCTTTTCACTTCTCTTCTTTTCACAGATATCTGTAAGACCCCCTCAGACAACCATTTTGCCTTTCTGCATTTCTTCTTCCTGGGGATGGTCTTGGTCATTGCCTCCTGTACAATGTCACGAACCTCCATCCAAAGTTCATCGGCCACTCTGTCAGATCTAGTCCCTTAAATATCTTTCTCACTTCCACTGTATAATCACAAGGGATTTAATTTAGGTCATACCTGAATGATCTAGTGATTTTCCCTGCTTTCTTCAATTTAAGCCTGAATTTGGCAATAATGAGCTCATGATCTGAGCCACAGTCAGCTCCTGGTCTTCTTTTGCTGACTGTATAGAGCTTCTGCATCTTTGGCTGCAAGAATATAATCGATTTGATTTTGGCATTGATCATCTGGTGATGTCCATGTGTAGAGTCTTCTCTTGGGTTGTTGGAAGAGGGTGTTTGATATGACCAGTGTTGGGCTTTTTTTTTGGCAAAACTCTAGTTGCCTATGCCCTGCTTCATTCTGTACTCCAAGGCTAAATTTGCCTGTTACTCCAGATGTTTCTTGACTTCCTACTTTTGCATTCCAGTCCCCTATAATGAAAAGGACATCTTTGTTTGTGTGTCAGTTCTAAAAGGTCTTGTAGCTCTTCACAGAACAATTCAATGTCAGCTTCTTCAGTATTACTGGTCGGGGCACAGATTTTCATTACCGTGATACTGAATGGTTTGCCTTGGAAATGAACAGACAAAATGATCATTCCATCATTTTTGAGACTGCATCCAAGCACTGCATTTTGGACTCTTTCTTTGACCATGATGGCTACTCCATTTCTCCCAAGGGAATCTTGCCCACAGTAGTAGATATAATGGTCATCGGAGTTAAATTAATCCATTCCAGTCCATTTTAGTTGCTGATTGCTAAAATGTCGACGTTCACTCTTGACATCTCCTGTTTCACTATAATCAATTTGCCTTGATTCATGCACCTAACATTCCAGATTCCTATGCAAATTGTATGGGAGACAGGGATCAAGACCATCCCCATGGAAAAGAAATGCAAAAAAGCAAATGGCTGTCCGGGGAGGCCTTACAAATAGCTGTGAAAAGAAGAGAGGTGAAAAGCAAAGGAGAAAAGGAAAGATATAAGCACCTGAATGCAGATTTCCAAAGAACAGCAAGAAGAGATAAGAAAGCCTTCTTCAGTGATCAATGCAAAGAAATAGAGGAAAAGAACAGAATGGGAAAGACTAGAGATCTCTTCAAGAAAATTAGAGATACCAAGGGAACATTTCATGCAAGGATGGGCTCGATAAAGGACAGAAATGGTATGGACCTAACAGAAGCAGAAGATATTAAGAAGAGGTGGCAAGAATACACGGAAGAACTGTACAAAAAAGATCTTCACGACCCAGATAATCATGATGATGTGATCACTAATCTAGAGCCAGACATCTTGGAATGTGAAGTCAAGTGGGCCTTAGAAAGCATCACTACGAACAAAGCTAGTGGAGGTGATGGAATTCCAGTTGAGCTGTTTCAAATCCTGAAAGATGATGCTGTGAAAGTGCTGCACTCAATATGCCAGCAAATTTGGAAAACTCAGCAGTGGCCACAGGACTGGAAAAGGTCAGTTTTCATTCCAATTCCAAAGAAAGGCAATGCAAAAGAATGCTCCAATTACCGCACAATTGCACTCATCTCACATGCTAGTAAAGTAATGCTCAAAATCCTCCAAGCCAGGCTTCAGCAATACGTGAACCGTGAACTCCCTGATGTTCAAGCTGGCTTTAGAAAAGGCAGAGGAACCAGAGATCAAATTGCCAACATCCGCTGGATCATGGAAAAAGCAAGAGAGTTCCAGAAAAACATCTACTTCTGCTTTATCGACTATGCCAAAGCCTTTGACTGTGTGGATCACAATAAACTGTGGAAAATTCTGAAAGAGATGGGAATACCAGACCACCTAACCTGCCTCTTGAGAAATCTGTATGCAGGTCAGGAAGCAACAGTTAGAACTGGACATAGAACAACAGACTGGTTCCAAATAGGAAAAGGAGTCCGTCAAGGCTGTATATTGTCACCCTGCTTATTTAACTTATATGCAGAGTACATCATGAGAATCACTGGACTGGAAGAAACGCAAGCTGGAATCAAGATTGCCGGGAGAAATATCAATAACCTCAGATATGCAGAAGACTCCACCCTTATGGCAGAAAGTGAAGAGGAGCTAAAAAGCCTCTTTATGAAAGTGAAAGAGGAGAGTGAAATAGTTGGCTTCAGTTCAGTTCAGTCACTCAGTCGTGTCCGACTCTTTGCGACCCCATGAATCGCAGCACGCCAGGCCTCCCTGTTCATCACCATCTCTCGGAGTTCACTCAGACTCACATCCATCGAGTCAGTGATGCCATCCAGCTGAGTTGACTCATTGGAAAAGACTCTGATGCTGAGAGTGATTGAGGGCAGGAGGAGAAGGGGACGACCGAGGATGAGATGGCTGGATGGCATAACGGACTCGATGGACGTGAGTCTGAGTGAACTCGGAGATGGTGATGAACAGGGAGGCCTGGCATGCTGCGATTCATGGAGTCGCAAAGAGTCGGACATGACTGAGCGACTGAACTGAACTGAACATTCCACGTTCCTATGCAGTACTGCTCTTTACAGTATTCGACCATGCTTTCATCACCACTCACATCCACAACTGGGTATTGTTTTTGCTTTGGCTCTTTCTCGACATTCTTTCTGGAGTTATTTCTCCACTGATCTCCAGTAACTTATTGGGCACCTACTGACCTGAGGAGCTTATCTTTCAGTGTCCTATCTTTTTGCCTTTCATACTGTTCTTGGGGTTCTCAAGACAAGAATACTGAAGTCGTTTGTCATTCCTTCTCCTGTGGCCCACGTTTTGTCCAAACTCTCCACCATTACCCACCCCTCTTGGGCAGCCCTATATGGCACAGCTGATAGTTTCATTGAGTTAGACAATCTGTGGTCCATATGATTAGACCACTCCTTACCTTGAACATGGGGTATCTACCCACAACCGCCACTCCTGACCTTGGACGTGGGGTATCTCCTCACAATCCTCACTTCTGATCTTGGACGTGGGGCATCTCCTCTCAGGTGCTCACTGCTCCAGCATGCACAGCCACTGCTCATTGCTGATGCTGTGTGGTGTAAATAAAACTGATAGTTCTGGGATAAACATGCTGATTATAGAACACATTTAATCCAGCTTTCTTCAAAATAGCAATGACAACAATACTTCACATTTGTTTCACACTTTAGTTCATATCAGGGTTTTGTTTGTAGTCTTTTCAGTGCTGCTTTCTAATAACCAATTTCACTGGTTTTTCAATAAATCCTCTCAGCTCCTTCTTCAGCAGCTCTGGTCTGACCTCTGGCTCTGGGACTGACATAGGGCCCTCAGCTCCTTGGAGCCAGATTAACTCCAGCCTCTCAGGCCCACTTTCAAGAGTGGTAACAAGTTGTTAAGAACACTCCATCACTCCCACACACCTGCAAGCAGACAGCTGTGTCTAGAGCTCAGCAAGTACCTCAGTCTAGACCCCAGAGCTCCTGGAAAATGTGGAGCAGCACAGACAGAGGGCAGACAGGCGGGTGTTGGGCAGTGTCCATGGCCAGGCCTGGGAGCCCTGGTTCTTGCCCAGACCTCACGTAAACCCGAAGTTTTCTGACCTTCATCCCCTCCTGGCCAGCCTTCCCATCCCTGTGTCCTCAGAGGTCTTTGCCCATGTGCTCTTTCCCCTGAACTGGATTTTCATTTTCTTTTGGCCTGGGAAATCCCATGGACAGAGGAGCCTGGGGGGCCAGAGTCCATAGGTTCACAAAGAGTCTAACATGACTTAGCCATGAAACAACAACAACGAATAGATAAGAAAGCAAAGGAAGGTTAAAAAAAAAAAAACACACAAAGCAAAGAAAAATCCTGTCACTGTCATTAGAAGGTAATTGAGGACCTGCTGTCACCCTAATAAACTTTCAGATGAACACACAGTTGGAAATTCTACTGTGTTCCTATATCCTGCCGTACACATTCCTGCTGTAATCTGACAGCAAAGACTTGGCAAATAACAGTAATTATCATGATAATCAGACTTTGCTATTCATCACTATACTCTGCATTTTCAATGCATATTTCTGTAATATTTAATCAGTGCCAGCAGGCATTTTCTAAGGGTTTCCCTGGGGGCTCAGAAACCAAAGAATCTGCCTGCAATGCAAGGGACCTGGCTTTGATCTTTTGGTGGGGAAAATCCCCTGGGGAAGGAATTGGCTGATGGTTAACTTCAGGACTTTTGATTACTAGAGAACTCCTGGTCCCACAGAACATTAATAGGTGAGTGCTCTCCCCAAAACCTCCATCTCAACGCTAAGACTAAGCCACACACAAAGGCCAGCAAGCTGTAGTGTCAAACACCCCTCGCCTATCATTCAGCCAGATAGGGGCGCAGCCTAGCACATCAGCAAACTGGCTGCTCAAAGCCATACTGAACCCATACATTCCAAAGCACATTAGTGGACACAGCCATTGCCTTTCAGACATGATCTAGCTCCACCTACCAAAACACACACACAAATTTCCCCAACCAGGAAACCGTCACATGGCATTTGCTCAATCCCACTCAGGAGAGATAGACTCCATTGTAAAGAGGAACTACAGCCTTTCAATCAAGAAAGGGATCACAAACACAGTAAATTCAAGAAAAGGAATTGACAGAGAAACATCCAGCAGATGAACGAACGTGGCTAAAACCCGAAGGACTGAACAACAGAAATTAACAAATGAGACCTAGGTAACTTAAAAGCTCCAGGTAGATGCCTCCTCCCTGCCTGATCTTAAACACCCACCCACCAGTAAACCACAGCTTAAATCTTGTCACTTAGGAACAAATAGATTTGCCCTGGCCCAAATCCATTCATGCTAGGTCAGGAAACAGACCACACCAGATCCATCCATGCCAGGTCACCACTCAGACCACCCCCGCTCCATCCATGCTAGGTCACTGCAGAGACTGCCAACTCCATCCATGCCAGGTCAGCACACAGACAACCTCAGCTCAATCCATGCCAGGCCAGCACACAGACAGCCCACCTCCATCCATGCCAATTCAGCACACAGAACACCCCAGCCCCTCTCATGCCAGTGCACAGACACACCCAGCTCCATCCATGCCAGGTCAGTGCAGAGACCCCAGCTCCATACATACCAGGTCACCACACAGACCAACCCAGCTTCACCCATGCCAGGTCAACACACAGACCACTCCACCTCCATCCATGTCAATGCACAGAGCATCCCACCTCCATCTATGCTAGGTTAGCACACAGACCACCTTAACTCCATCCATGCCAGGTCAGCACTCAGAACACCCCAGCTCCATCCATTCCAGGTTGGTACACAATCCACCCCTCCTCCAGATTTCCCAACCTGGGGATTTGGCAAACGGACTGAGAATCTCGAGGGAGTTAGACTTTGCAGGCCATTGGGATTTGATTATAGAACTTCCACAGGACTAGGGAAACAGACTCATGGAGGACCCAAACAAAATCTTGTGCACACTAGGACTCAGGAGAAAGGAGCAATGACCCCACAAGAGACTGACCCAGACTTGCCCGTGAGTACCCAGGGTCCTCTGGCAGAGGCATGGATCAGTCGTGGCCTCCTGTTGTGTCAGCGGCACTGGGAACTTTTGAAGGAGGTCGCCATTGTCTTCATTAGCTCCACCATAGTTTGGTCTCAGGTAAAACAACAGAGAGGGCCACAGTCCTGCCCATCAACAGCAAGCCATGTTGACGGGCATTTAATATTCATAAGGTCCATGCTTTTCTAAGTAGACAACAACTGATCTCCTGGAGTCTCCTAGGTTTGGTCATCAAAAAGTATTCATAACTGGGTAGACCATCAAAAAGCCAATTTTAACAGGTACCTTTAACTCACACTTTAAAAATATTACATGAAAAGATGTTAAAATTGCTAAATATTAGGGAAGGGCACCACAATCAGAATGGTGATTGTCAAGCACTCTACAAATGTTAAATCTGCCCGATGCCATGAAGAAAAGAGAACCATCCAACCCCATTGCTACAGTGAAAATAGGAGAAAGCCACTATGGAGGAGAGCGTGGAGTGCATCAATAATGAAAACGAGAATGAAAATAGAATAGCCCTCAAGCCATACACAAATACAAACTTCAAAAAGATAAAGATCTAAATATTGGATGGATATTATGAAATTTTGAGGACAATATGGGGGGCATGCTGCAACATCAATTCTACCAAGTGTTCCCAAAATAATTAAAAATGAACCAAAACTAAGAAAACAGAATGGAATTAACCTTAAAAGTGTTTCCATATCAAAGGAACCCTAAATGAAAGAGAAAGACAGTCCTCAGAATGGGAAAAAAATATTTGCAAACCAAGATGTCCATAAGGAATAAAAAAGATGGGGTGCATAGACGATGAACCGTCACTCAGCCATAACAAGCAGGAAAGAATGCCATGGGAGGCCTCAGAGAATAAAGTAGAGATGAACTTCTTTACCAAAGAGAAACAGTCTCACAGATTCAGAAAATAATCAATGGCCCCCAGAAAGAAAAAGCAACAACAACCAACTGTGGGACAGGGTGTAAAGAACTGATTCAATCTAACATAGGGAGGCTAATATTACTAATACAACAACAACAATCCACCAGGAACCACTTTGTAAACAGGAATCCTATTCAAAACTGTAACATCCTATATCAGAAAAGAACCTGGAAGAGAGGATATACACATCTACATACAAGTGAATAAAATTGCTGTTGATCCAAATAAAAACAAAAAACACCCACAACCCTGTCATTCAACTACATACACCAATTCAAATTAGAGAATATAAGTACCAAAAGAAGGAAATCAGAAAAGCTGAGTCTAATGTTCTCAGGCCATGGTGACCCTGATGTTGTCACATCCCTGGAGCCTGAGCTGGTTTTGGTCCCAAGCCTGGAGGGTCTCAGTGTAGATGGAGTTGGGAACATGGGGCAGGAAATGTGATCCCACAATGGACTGGGGTGCCTCCTTCCCTCTGCATGAGCATCCAATCTCCAGATGCAGGTGGAACCTCCTGAAGAGAAACAAAGTCTGTATCACCCAAGAATTGGTGGAGTCTCCAGGCTGGAACATGTTTGCAAGGTCCTCTGGCCACTCTATGTCCCCTAAGCTGGGGTTACCACCTACAGATGATAGCACCCTCTGCAGAGTGGTGTCCACAAACTGGCATGTGTCCTGGGGACCCTGGATAATGGGGAAGGAGAAATGAGACTCAAGCCTTGGCACATTCCACACTAGATGACAATCAATGAACAGAGTTTTCCATGAATCTCAATGACTGAGGACCAGAGTGGGGCAGGAAGCAATGTTGTTTCCTTAGAACCATCTTCCAGAAAAACAACTTTAAACCTAATGCTGCTTGGCTCTTCATGTTCTGGCATAAATCATCAGAGAGGAATCCAAAACAGGACCACCCCTCAAGAAAACAATGTCAACATTATCGAAAACCACCTGAAAATTTCGTTCAGCTCACTATGTATTCAGTTCAGTTGCACAGTTGTGTCCTACTATTTGCAATCCCATGGAATACAGCAGGCCACTATGTATGAAATCCACACAAATTAAAACTCCCATGAAAAATTCCCTCCCACAGGTCAGAGTGGCCATTGTCTAAAAATCTACAGAGAATAGGGGCTGCAGAGTATGGAGGCAAAATGGGATTCTCCTACACTCTCAGTGGGGATGCAAATGGGTGTGGGAACTATAAAAACCAGCAAGGAGGTTCTTTTTCAACTAAACACTCAGAAACCACATGGCCTGACAATCCCATGTCTGGGCTCAGACCCAGAAAAAATCAGAATTCACAGTGACCCGTGAATCTTGTTTTCAGGACAGCTCGATTTGCAATGGCCAAGAACTAGAATTGTTGCTGGCCAAAATCTTGGCTTTCTCTGCCCAGTGAAGCGAAATAAAAAATACAGAGTTTGAAGGAGATACAAAGGTAGTTATTCTTCTCAAGCCAGCAGAGAGGGGAACAGTAGGGTCATGCCTCAAGGACTGAGTACCTTCCTACCCTCTGCCTATGATGAGTCTAGGGGCTTATATAAGGGAAGGGCTCATAGCCAGGTGTCAGTGATGAGGATCAAAGTGGGTAGGATCTAGATCTCTTCCTCATGCATTGTTTCAAAGACAATCTTAGGCTGAAGTCAATAACCTACTAACTGACTGGCAGTTGGGGTGGATTGGCAGCCTTCTTTCTGATATGTAAATACAACGGGAAAGATGTTGTAAGGGTAACCAGCAGATAGGTGATGTAATTAGCATAGAGTCCAAGGAAAAAATGTTACTCGTAGCTCCTGCAGAGTTAGGGGGCAGAAAAGCAAACTTAGTCACAGACATTCAGAGTTATCAGCAGTTAAAGCAAAAAAAACTAGGAATGTTCAGACCTGCTCACTGTTTTCTTGATCTCCTTTGTTCTCAAAAAAGAGAAAGAATAAAATACTCATTTCTCTCTCTCTTTTTTTATCCTTTGCAAGTATTCTCAGTTGCTTCAGTCAAGTCCAACACTTTGTGAGCACATCGACTGTAGCCCACCAGGCTCCTCTGTCCATGGGATTCTCCAGGCAAGAATATTCGAGTGGGTTGTCATGCCCTTCTCCAGGGACTCTTCCTCACCCAGGGACTGAACTCATGTCTCCTGTGCTGGCAGCTGGATTCTCTACTGGCTAGGCCAACAGGGAAGCCCTCCCTGCAACAAATTCAATGAAGTTATTCATCAACAGGAAAATGAAGTCAGAGTGGTGCCCCTCTGCACTGGAATTCTACCCAGTCCTGAATCACAACAGAATAATGCCAGTGACAACAGCATTGATGGATAGAGTGAATGCCATACTAAGTAAAGGAAGGCCTATAGAGAAAGACAAATTACAGAAGGTTTCACTCACAGGTATCTTCCTGAAATTAATGCAAATGTAGGCTATTGCACAGTAGAAACAGACTCACTAACTTAGAAAACCAACTTATGATTATTAAAAAAAAAGGAGGGGGGCGGTCCTAAGATGGCAGAGGAATAGGACGGGGAGACCACTTTCTCCCTCACAAATTCATCAAAGAACATTTCAACGCTGAGTAAATTCCACAAAACAACTTCTGAATGCTGGCAGAGGACATCAGACACCCAGAAAAGCAGATTATTGGCTTCAAAACAGGTAGGAAAAAATATAAAAGATGAAAAAAGAGGCAAAGAAGGTAGGGAGGTAGCTCCATCCCGGGAAGGGAATCATAAGAAGAGAGGTTTCCAAACACCAGGAAACATTCTCGCTCCTGAGTCNACACCCAGAAAAGCAGATTATTGGCTTCAAAACAGGTAGGAAAAAATATAAAAGATGAAAAAAGAGGCAAAGAAGGTAGGGAGGTAGCTCCATCCCGGGAAGGGAATCATAAGAAGAGAGGTTTCCAAACACCAGGAAACATTCTCGCTCCTGAGTCTGGGGCGAACCCTGGAATCACAGAGGGCAATATAACAGGAAGGAAAAATAAATAACTAAAACCAACAGATTACGAGCCCAACAGTAACTCTCCTACTGGAAAAACAGCGCAGATGCCTGCAACCGCCACTAACAAGTTGCGGCCTGGGCAGGGAGAGGCAGGAAGTGCAGACTGCAATGCTTTTTAAGAATCAGGCCACGGGAGGCGGGGGCTGCAAAGAATTGGGCCAGAACGCCCGCCCCGCGCGCGTGACCAGAGGGCCCACGTGAGACCAGAGCAAACTAACTTGGGCTAGCAATCCAGACTGTGGGATAGCTACCATGCAAAACGCTCAAACATAAGACACCTCCAGGACTGTGCACAGAACAAAGGATGGAACGGAAATAGCTGGCTGCAGACCATCCCCCTCTGGTGACAGGCAGCCAGAGACTTAAGGGCTGGAAGGGGGCAATCGCAGCCCAAGAGTGTCATTACCTACCAAAATGCAAGCAGACTTCTTTGCTAACTAAGGCTTCTGGGGGTTCTGGACAGTCATCATCCTCCTGAGAAGGAACGCCAGTGGTACACCCAGAAAACTGAGCAGCAGGGAGAGGCAACCAGTCGCAGCAATTGTGCTCACCAAACTCCTGAGCAACTCGGACCTGGGAAGCGCACAAAACGCAGGCCCAACCAAATATGCAACTCTGAAGGCTACCTGAGCACCGAGCCTGAGCGGCTTAGACCGAAGAGGTGCATGAAGCCTAGGTCCGGCCTCAGACGGTTCCCCGGCAGAGCAACTTAGAGCCTGAGCGGTGCGCGCCATGAGCAGGGGAAAGACAAGCGTGGATAAGACACTACAAGCACACGCCAGTAGCATTTGTTTGCAGTATCCCTCCCTCTCACCCAATCTTCAGTACCCAATTTTACCTGAGAGTGAGATTACTGGCTTGACCACTCTCTCCTCCTTTGGACTCTCTTTTTATCCACCAGGTGGCCTCTATCTCTTCCCTCCCCCTTCTCTTCCCTACCCAACTGTGTGAATCTCTGTGTGTTCTAGACAGTGGAGAACACTCAGGGAACAGGTTACTGGCTGAATCTGTCTCTCTCCTTTTCATTTCCCCCTTTTATCCTCCTGGCCACCTCCATCTACTTCCTCCCTGTCCTCTTCCCTGTATAATTTTGTGAACACCTCTGAGCGGTCCAGACTGTGGAGCACACAAAAGGTAGTGATTACTGGCTAGCTTGCTCTCTCCTCTTTTGATCCCACCTCATCTCATCCCAGTCACCTCTAACTACCCCCTCACTCTTCTCTTCTTCATGTAACTCAGTGAGCCTCTCTGGGTGTTCCTCAATGTGGAGAAACCTTTCATCTTTAACCTAGATGTTTTATCATTGGTGCTTTATAGCTGAAGAAGCCTTGAGGCTATTGCAAAAATAAAACTAAAAGCCAGAGCAGGAGACTTAATTCCAAATCCTGAGAACATCAGAGAACTCCTAAATCCAGGGAACATTAATCGATAGGAGCTCATCAAACGCCTCCATACCTACACTGAAACCAAGCACCACCCAAGGGCCAACAAGTTCCAGAGCAAGACATACCGCGCAAATTCTCCAGCAACACAGGAACACACCCCTGAACTTCAATATACAGGCAGCTCAAAGTTACTCCAAAATCATTGA
>SJYT01070377.1:79921-117117 GCA_006410635.1 Cephalophus harveyi | reverse complement strand
TGGTGAGCGTAAGCAGGAAGGACCTAGGTTAGGAGACGGGATAAAAGAAAGAGCAGTTTGGACCACTGCCTTTAAAAGGCTGTTCCAGAAGGTTGCTGGGGGTAAACTTGGTCTGTTACTAAGACGACAGTGATGTGGCTTTTATGTTGGCCCTTGTTAACATCTGGTTAAATTACACATCCATCAGAAAGTAAGCTCACTGCATTATCAAACAAGGAATTTTACCTTTTTCATAAGATCAGAGTAATGTAGACTCCCTTTTTGCTTTCAGGCCTTTGAACCCCTGGGAGCCCAAATGTCATCCACATTCCTTTTGCGTTTGTGACTAATAAGTGTTCAGTTTTTTTATAAAAGAATGTATCAGTACAGTTCAGGTAATGGTACTGAGGCAGCAGTATCAAGCAGTGTCTCAGAATGGAGAGGAGGATTCCTCTCCATGTTAAAAAGACAGGGGGGAATGTTAGGACCCAAACAGGTGCCATAACAGGCGTCAGGGGGCCAAGACAGGCCAAAATCTCCCTTGCAGAGGAGCTAAGTCATTGCCAGGAAGAAAAGGGCTAGTTTCAGCCTATCAGGAAGAGGGTGGAAATCCTCTAAGAAAGCCCGCGCACGCGAAAATTCAGCCAATTAGTAAATACCATAAAACCCTTGCAACCAATCCACCCTTACCAACTCCCTGTCTTTGTCTTAACTCTATAAATACTGGTGTAATTTAGGGCTCGGGGCTCTCGTCAAGACTCCACTGCGCTGGATGAGATGGGAGCCCTAGCTCAAGCTAGCAATAAAACTCCTTTTTGCTTTTGCATTGCTGTGGATGTCTTATTCTCTCAGTTTTGGGGACTCGGACTTCGGGCACAACAGACAGAAGATGAGACGGTTGGATGGCCTCACCGACTCGATGGACATGAGTTTGAGCAAGCTCAGGGAGACAGTGAAGGATAGGGAAGCCTGGTGTGCTGCACATACTCACGTCCTTTGAGTTGCTGATGCAGTCCATGGGGTCACAAAGAGGCGGACACGACTTAGCGACTAAACAACAGCAAGTGCAATATGGGGTAGAGGAGAACAGAGGCCTTGGAATCAAATAGATCTGGGTTCTTAGGGACCCTCAGGAAACACTCATCCTCAGTGCTCTCCTCCGTAAAATGAAAAGGATTGTAATACAGAAAGTCCCCTACGTCCGAACCTTCAAACCTCCGAACCTTCAAACCTGCAAACCTGTGTTCCATCGGCATTAGGCGTGAGTGAAACTGCAGCTTGCCCTCTGTCTCCTATTGCCGATGACCCTTCAGCTCTACCATCTCCCACCTCCTCCTCCTCCTCCAGCCAGTTCACTCCCCCCTTCCTGCCTGTTCACTCAATGCCAGCCCAGGTATGCCAGTGTCGTACTGCACTACTGCACCTTTCAAGGCACTATACTATAACTTAAAAATGTTTACTTTAACTACATTACCTTTCTTGTGGCTTTTTTCTTTCTATTGTTTTCATTCTTATTCTTCTGCAACAACCTTTTTGATTTCAGCTTTTGAATATGGATGAATTGATTTTTTAAAGAATAAAGTCTCAAATTTTAAGACAGCTTATTTTTTGTATTTGTTTGTTTTGATGTATTATATGTGCAAAAGTATTGTACACCTATTACAGTGCAGTATCATATAGCTGATTGTGTTACCCAGCTACCTAGGGTAACTTTGTTGGACTTAACAAACATGCTCTTGGAACAGAACTTGTTCGTATGTCAGGGACTTACTGTACCTACAAATGGTTGAACATGCATCTTGCCTGAAGCACTCTTACAAGTGTTGGCTGTTTGGGGTACCTCAGTGACTTTGGTAAAGAGTGGGAGATGGACCATGGGATGGGAAGGAGGGTGGGGCTGGGAGAATGACAGAGACATGAGAAGCATTGCCAAGCCACGAGTTCACAGCAGCTAAGGATGAGAATCTGCATGGCAGCTGGTATAACCTCATTCTACTGAGGTCCTAGTTACAGAACCCCAAGATCCCTGGAGGACAGCCAACGGGTCCCTGGGAACCTCCACTTCTCTCTGTCTTTGCCAGGCCTGTCGTCCAAAGGATTTATTTTCAAAATGCTTACTTAGTTTGGGCTGGATGTGGTGGAATGGTTTCAGGTGAGCCCCTGGGAAACAGAGCTGGAAGTGGCCTAACAGGGAGAATAAACCCAAAGCCAATCAGGCATGTGTGACGCTTCCCCATTTCATCAGGGTCTAGTGATACACGGAGTTCCCTGGTGGCTCAGCTGGTAAAGAATCCACTTGCAATGCAGGAGACCTGGTTCAGTTCCTGGGTTGGGAAGATCCACTGGGGGAAACCACAGGAACCCACTCCAGTACTCTTGCCTGGCGAATCCTAATGGACAGAGGAGTCTGGTGGGCTATAGTCCATGGGGTCGCAAAGAGTCAGACATGACTGAATGACTAATCAGAGCCCAGCACAATGATGTACAAGATTTGTTATTGTCACTGAAGCTGCAGGAACACAATTTAAAATTAATGTTGGGGTTCTTGCTTCCAACAGAGTTACGGCCACAGCACATGCTTTTGGCTGGCATTTGAATGCACCATATTTGTGGGAAAGTGTTTTGGCTTTTGATCTTTTCCAGATTTAATGAGTCCTTTAATGCTATTGACATACATGATAATCAATCAAGAAGTAAGCATAGTGTGGATTCCATGAACACTTGGAACATATGATGAAAAATAGCTATAGCCAACTACAACTGTTCAATCTGTTTTTATCAGCCTGTTAATGGGACTCAATATGCCTCTGTGCTTGTCAGGTTGGCATGGTTGAACCCAAGAGGGGGTATGTGCCCACATGCCCAGACACAGCCTCTTCTCTCCTTTTCTGTCCCCTTCTGCCCTTCATCTTTGCTCCTGGGATTTTTGTTGAGTTATTCCTGAGTGGGGCGGTGGGCAGAGGGAGGGTAGACGGAGGGTGGCAGGAGATACAGGGAGCGCAGACTTGTTCTTGCTTTGGATGGGACCACGTCATGCCCTCATTCGGCTGGCAAGCTCTCACTCCAGCAAAAGCTGTGTGGGTCCTGCTGAGCCCACGAGAGCTGATGTAACTCATAGGCTGCCTTGGCTCAGTGCCACTGCCAAGCATAGAAAGCGCTGCGATCTTCCTCCCTCGAGATGGCACGGCAGATTGAAGAGACTTATCAGTCAGATGAGAGTAGCCAGCTGGCTCCTGACTCCCTAATCGTTGTCACAACTCAGTAGCTTGGAGCCCCTTCCATATGGCTGATGCCATAGAAAAATATCTCATCATTCTCCACTCCCATCTGCAATACTGCTTATTCATTCAATTTATCCAAGTCATTCATATATTGAAACATGGATGAGGATATGGTTCCTCCACTCTGACAGGAGATCTCCTAGAGAGGGGAGACACATCTCTAGCCCCTGAAGATGGTCAGTCTGAGAAGCTGGGCTGAAGGTCACATTGAGCTCTGACAGTTCTCTCCTTGCCCTTTCTCTGGACGCTTTCTTGGATGGGTGTTCTTCTCTCTGGCAAGCCTCCCTCAAAGCCTTCGGTTACCATGTTGGGTTTCACTCCCCAGCACTGAATTCTTAATAACAGGATGAAGTGCTATAGATGAAGAGAATGGCAATACATTGAACTCTTCCCTTTTTAATTTAAAAACTGAAATCTGTCTCTAAACAACAGAGTTGGCAGATATCGGAAGATACTTTGAGGGTCTGTTTGTTCCTCTACAGAAGAGGTAAAATTTATATGGGCTGAGGGGAAGAGAGGAGAGTCACCCAAAGAGATGTTCGCAAGTCTCCCCAACCTCTGTCCTCTCTGTGTGCTGCCCCTACCTGGCTGTATCTTGTTTTGGGTCTTTTTGGTGTGTGTGTGGATAACTTCGGAGAAGGCAGTGGCACCCCACTCCAGTACTCTTGCCTGGAAAATCCCATGGACGGAGGAGCCTGGTAGGCTGCAGTCCATGGGGTCGCTGAGAGTCGGACGCGAGTGAGGAGTTTCACTTTCACTCTTCACTTTGATGCATTGGAGAAGGAAATGGCAACCCACTCCAGTGTTCTTGCCTGGAGAATCCCAGGGACGGGGGAGCCTGGTGGGCTGCCGTCTGTGGGGTCGCACAGAGTCGGACACGACTGAAGTGACTTAGCAGCAGCAGCCGCAGTGGATAACTTTTATTTCTTTTAAATGATGAAAGTATAACACATTGACAGGAGATGTAGACAATACAGATCAAGACTACATATAGTTGCATTACATATTAAAATTAATTTTTAAGCAAATTGAGTTTTTTCATTGGAGATTTAATATCAAATGCTCAAAAATTAATAGAATGAATATACAGATAAGTAGAAGGATATTCTGTGCTGTTCTTAGTTGCTCAGTCATGTCTGACTCTTTGTGACCCTGTGGAACCTTCCAGGCTCCTCTATCCACGGGGATTCTCCAGGCAAGTATACTAGAATGGGTAGCCATGCCCTCTTCCAGGGGATCTTCCCAACCCAGGGATAGAATCCAGGTCTCCCACATTGCAGGCAGACTCTTTACCAACTGAGCAACAGGGAAGCCCAAGAACACTGGAGTGGGTAGCCTATTCCATCTCCAGGGGATCTTTCCAACCCAGGAATCAAACCGGGGTCTCCTGCAATACAGGTGGATTCTTTACCAGCTGAGCCATCAGGGAAGCCCATAGAAGTAAGTATACAGTAGACCTGAAAAGCACTGTGAATCAATCCAACATAATTACGATCCATACAATTTTCACACAACAGTAGGATACAAATTCTATTCAAGTTCCCACCGACTATAAGCTACGACACGCTGGAACGTATCCAGTATTTTATGTACAAGGACATAAAACAAAGTGCAAAATTTTCATGGTCTAAAGGTATTGAAACCATACAGAGTCTGTTCTCTTACCACTGTGCAATTATGTTCTGGCTACATCTTTTTTAATATTGATTTTTATTTATTTATTTGTGTGCACCAGGTCTTAGTTTTGGCACGTGGATCTTCGATCTTCATTGCAGCCTGTGGAATCTTTTAATTGCAGCATGTGGGATCTTTAGTTACAGCATGCAAACTTAGTTGCAGCATGCCGGATCTAATTCCCCGATCAGGGATCGAACCCAGTCCACCTGCAGTGGGGAGTGCAGAGTCTTAGCCACTGGACCACCCGGGGAGTCCCTGGCTACATCTTGCTCAGGGAAAGAGATGGGAGAGAGGTGAGGAGGGCAGAACTGGAAGCTCAGAAGTTCAGAGGGCAGATAATTATGCTAATATCCGGGGTGGGGAGAATAAGACTCTGGGTCCCTGTTTGCCACACCAGAGATCAAAGCAGAATAATGCCTCCCAAGGATGCCAACCTCCTACTTCCCAGAACCTGTAAATATGTTGAGTTACACTGTGAAGTGAAATTCAGGTTGAAGGTAGAATTAAGACTTCTAATCAATTAAGTTCAAAACAGGGGAATTATCTTGGATTATCCAGGTGTGCTTTATGTAATCGTTGATGTCATTAAGCCCAAAACCTTTGAGCAAGAAAGAGATTACTCCCAATTATGATGATCTTACTTTCATGTAAGAGACAGACTGAGTCGGCATAGAATTTAAGACTGAGAAAGAGAGCAGTCTTTCCACAAGAGAGCAAAAAACAGGAAAGGAGGAAAGTGTTGACAAAGATACACAGGCTCAAAGTACAGGACCTAGGTGAAGAACAGGAAAAGATTGGTTTGGGGGGGTGGAAAATAATGCAAGAAGATAGGCTACAGTGAAATAGTTTTGAGAAATTGGACAACAGGTGGCACAAGACAAAGATCCCTAAGAGAAATGAAATAAATGAGGTGACCCTATGACAGCCCCAGCTTACTGTCTTGAGAACTATTTCAGGTATCAGTGCTGAAAACTGGAAATTGACTGTCTCTCTGAGTTAAGAAGACTCGACTTTGGAGCTTAAAGAGTGGCCAGAATCTAAAGTGGCTAAAATCCCAGGACAGAGAGAGGAAAGCTGGAAGAAAAAGAGCTCCAGAATCCACAGAGGGCTCTTAGCGATTCCTCAGCTGTTGTGATAGGTGCATGCATCTAAGGAAACTGCTGTCAGGTAGGGAAAGGCCACGGGGAATGATCAGGCAGGACTGTCCCAGAGCTCGCATCGAGCTCAAAATAGAGGATGTTTCTACCAGCAAGAGTGGAGGGCATTGAGTACAATTCTCAGACGAGTACTGCTCAGTAGTGGATGCAAATTAAGTTTCGACTAGACTCTTTTCTAAAGCTATGACAAACCTAGACAGTGTATTAAAAAGCAGAGACATCACTTTGCTGACACAGGTCTGTATAACCAAAGCTACAATTTTTCCAGTAGTCATATACTGATATGACCATAAAGAAGGCTGAACACTGACGAACTGATGCTTTTGAATTGTGGTGAGGAGACTTCTGAGAATCCCTTGGACTGCAAGGAGATCAAACCAGTCAATACTCAAGGAAATCAACCCTGAATATTTACTAGAAGTACTGATGCTGATGCTCCAATACTTTGGCCACCTGATACGAAGAACTGACTCGTTGGAAAAGACTCTGATACTAGGAAAGATTGAGGGCAGGAGGAGAAAGGGGCAACAGAGGATGAGATGGTTGGATGGCATTACCGACTCAATGGACATGAGTCTGAGAAAACTCTGTGAGACAGTGAAGGACAGGGAAGCCTGGCATGCTGGGTTGCAAACAGTCGTACATGACTCAGAGCCTGAACAACAAACAAGGCTTTTCTAGACACAACTTACAAACCTTCAAAGCTAGGCTTGGAAACATCAAACTGTTTCCATAGAATTTAATTGAGTCACAAAGCAAAGTTCACAATTTTTAAAAGAAATGCAAATATACCAGCATCTAGCAACATAAAGTTCAAATATCTGACATCCAATATTTTTTAAAAAAATCAGAGCCTCTTCAGAAGATCCACATTTAGTATTTAGCAAAGTACTCTCAGAGCATAAATGTAAGAAAACTATCTGAAATTGGGAAAATAACTCTCCTGCAAAGATTAAGGAAACCAGGACCTGAATTTAACTTAGGGCCAGGAATATTGCATATACTAACCCACGTATTAATTGCTCAGTCTGACTCTTTGCGACCCCATAGGCTGTAGCCTGCCAGGCTCCTCTCTCCATGGGATTTCCCAGGCAAGAATACTGGAGTGGGTTGCCATTCCCTTCTTCAGGGGATCTTCCCGACCCAGGGATCGAACCTGTATCTCCCACGTTGCAAATGGATTCTTTACTGCCTGAGCCACCAGGGAAGCCTGACTATACTAATCAGCCAGACTAAAAAAAATCAAGATTCATGGGGCATTGGGTAGAGAACTCAGAAGTGTTTTGACTTAGAAATGGAAAATATCCTAGACTATATGCTGCTCTGGTACCACCTAACAAATATTTAAAGCCAGACAATTAAAAAAAATCACATTGTTTCCATGTGACTTCACTGTGTTCTAAAACAGAGCCCCAAAATATGTACTGGAATATAAAAATTCCAACACAAAGGTAAAATTCAATGTGTGGCATGCAATAAAAAAATTACCAGGCATGCAAAGCAGAAATATATAATTCATAATGAGAAAAATGAATTAATCAAAACTAACCCAGAAGTGACACAGATACCAGAATTAGAAGACAAAGACGTAAAAATGGCTATTATAACTGTGTCCCATATGTTCAAGATGCAAGAGAAAAGACTGAACATGCTAAGTAGAGACATAGATATATTTTTTAAAGCATCAAATCAAGTTTTCTAGAGAGGAAAACTACAATGTCTGAGATGGAAAAAAGTACACTATATGAGGTTAATGGCAGATTAGACAATGCAGAAGAAAATATAAAACTTTAAGGTAAAGCATTAAAAACAAGCTAAAATGAAATAGAGTTTTTGAAAAGTAAATAGGCCATCCAGAGTGGTAGGACAACTTCAAGTAGCCTAATATACTTGAAATTGGAGTCCTAGCAAAAGAGGAAACAGATGAGAAGAAAAAATTTAGAAGAAATCATGAGTAAAAAATTTCCAAATTGGATGAAACTATAAATCTAAGGAGTCTGACAAAACCAAGGACAAGAAACACACATATGCATCAAAGAATACCACAGTCAGATTGCTCAAAACTGTTGTTAGAGAGAAGATCTTAAAGGCAGCCAGAGAATAAAGACATGTTTTATACAGTGGAACAAAGTAAGGAAGACAAAAGAATTCTTGAACTATTTCTTAAAATAGTATGAGTGAGAAGACAGCAGAGTTACATCTTTAGGGTGCTGAAGGAAAAATACGGTCAATCTATCATTCTCTACCAAGTGAAAGCTTCATAAAATCCTTCTTAAACATAGCTGTTCTTTTGCCAAATTTCCATTCTGGATACCAGCTGTCTGTTCCCTCCTCTTTCTTTCCATGGCCTCTCCCATCTTGAATTGTTTCATCCTGAACTTCCCCAAGCAAAGAGCTCTTGAAGAGAATAGCCAGCAAAACAAAAGTGTGATGGATCAGTCTCACTTAGAAATTAATTTCATGACCAACTTTTTTTTTAATATAAGCTCGATCTTTTCTGATGTTACCTTCTCATCTAGCCTCCTTCAGGGAATGTGAGTCATCATAGTGTTTCGTAGGCAAAATAAATCTCTATGAAGGGAGAATTCTGTTACTTGGATAATATTTTCTTCTTCTTGTTCCCTACAATAATTTATAAAATCACAAGGATTGATTCAAGATAGAACGATATAATAAGTGTAATTTAGTGCTTTGAACTTGAAGTTACAGAGGTCTGATTCAAGGGGGAAAGCACAATGAAAGAGTGGATTTTTAATGACACGTTCCTGGGTCAGGAAGATCCCCTGGAGTAGGGATAGGCTACCCACTCCAGTATTCTGGCCTGGAGAGTTCCATGGATCGTATAGTCCCTGGGGTCACAAAGAGTTGGACATGACTGAGTCACACTTTCAGGACTGGGGATAGTGATTTGAGAGGCATTTACATGGAGACAGCAGTTAAAACTTTGGGAGTGGGTGAGATTTCCAAAGTAACAGGTGAAGGTAAAGCACAAAGTTACAAAAACAGAAATGGCTAAAAATCCATGCTTTCCTGGCCAAGAAAAGAAAAAAAATGCTTGAGAAAGAAAGAAAGTAATCCTAGGGTAAGAAAGAATGGGAAGGTGTCATGGGAGCTGAGAAGATGCTGACTAAAAAGAGATGGCATTGGTACTTGCTGCTGCTGCTAAGTCGCTTCAGCTGTGTCTGACTCTGTGGGACCCCATAGACGGCAGGCAGCCCACCAGGCTCCACGTCCATGGGATTTTCCAGGCAAGAGTACTGGAGTGGGGTGCCATTGCCTTCTCTGGGCATTGGTACTTAAAGCGGCATAAAACCGTCAACTAACTCAGCACTGAGTGAACTCACTGGCATCGTTGACTAGAGGAACAGGTGTGGAGCATTCATCCGTCAAGCAAAGGGGTGGAGAGAACAAGATAGGACTTACAGGGGATGGCACAGCCTTTTATCCCAAGATAATTGCATCTGATTGGGTTTGAAAACCAAGAGGATTCAATCTGTGAAGACAGGAAAATTGAAGATGCTAAAGAAAAAAGTTAATTGAAAAACAAGGGAAACCTAAGGAAATTAATCCTTGGGTACTGAGAGAGGGGGGATTTCTTTCTCTGAACTGGGAGAAAAAGAATAAAAACATGTATAAAGGATAGATTTGGAGTGAAAAGGCCAGTAAAATATTGAAAGACGTTTAACTAAAGTTCAGTGAAATGTGTATTTTAAACAACCACCATTTCACCTATCAGACTGGCAAGATTAAAAGAATCAATAATATCTGACACTGGTGAGCATGTGGGCAAATACAGACTCTCCCTCACAGCTGGAATATAAACTCAAACGTCTTTGTGGAGGGCCATTTGGCAACGTTTATTAAAAACGCACAGAACATTTTACTCAACAATTCCCTTCAAAGAAACAATTCCGAAAAAATACATGTACATGTAGGCAGAAAATTTTGCCAGGATTTATGGGATAGCATTGGTTATAAATGGCAAAATGTAGGAAATATGTAAATACCCATCAGTATAGTAATGGGCAAATAAATACCCATAACATACTATGCTATACATCAGTAATGTTGAATAAAATAGAGCAATATGTGGTACCATGGAAATATTCCCAAGATATGATGTTAGGTAAAAAAAGCAAGCTGCCAAACAATATGTATAAAGCAATATGATTTATACCAAAACACATTCACAATCCCATATGCAAACAAATTCATTTGTATACACACACACACACACATACATCTACATATTGATTCGTCCAACCAGTAGTAATTGGGTGCCTCTAGATATTTGCATGTGGTTTATTGTGATAAGGGATTCAAACGTATGGTGGGGGAAAGGTTTGGAAAAATGCACACTGGATTGATAATAATGATTATTTGTGAGAAATAAAGCAGGAGAGGGAAATGTCAAGAGAGTTTTTGTTTGATCAGGAGTGTTGTATTTTTGAGGCAGATATATTTGTGTGATATGTATTGAGTACCAACAGCTGAGCCCAACTCAGTTTAAGTGAATTACAGTCATTAGGTTCAATCTCCATCTTTTGTTTTTTCACTTCAGTTCTTACTAATACCTATTGAGTACAACATCCAAAAAAAGGTGCCTGAATAGTTCAGACTGACGGAAAGGATGCCCAGTGAGGGATAAGCACGTGGAAGACAAAAACAGCCTGAGTGAATGATCCAGGAGAGGGAGATGTTGACTAAAAAAATACACACAACCTCAGAGTGAGAGGTTTTATTGGGTGGAAATGTTAAGACTCCAGCCCAGGAGACGGTATCTCAGGTGACCCCAAGAGGGCTGATCGGAGGAGGCAGGGAGGAGTAAGGCTATATACAAGTTTGCAGCAAGGGGCAGGTTATCTGAATATTAAAAGGTTACTTTTAATTAAGAAAAGTCAAATCCCTCACTTGAAGAGATTTAGCCATCTTCTATGTACAGGAAGGGGGCTTCCCAGATGACTCTAGAGGTTAAAAAACAAAAAACCTGTCTGCCAATGCAGGAGACATAAAAGATCCAAGTTTGATCCCTGGGTTGGGAAGATACTCTGAGGAGGGCATAGCTATCCACTCCAGCATTCTTGCCTGGAGAATCCCAATGGACAGAAGAGCCTGACGGGTTACAGTCCATACGGTCACATAGAGTTTTACACAACTGAAGCAACTTAGCACGCACTTCACGTGTTTGGGAAGATGCAAGCATCTAGGCTTGCTGAAATCATTTGTTTCATCTAGCTATCTGGGGTCAATCCTACTTTCTTTATTATTCACTTCCTAATTCATTGGGCTTCCCCTTCATTCATATGGCTCAGCGGTAAAGAATCTGCCTGCAAAGCAAAACCCACAGGAGACACAGGTTCAATCCCCGAGTCAGGAAGATCGCTTGGAGAAGGGAATGGCAACCCACTCCAGTGTTCTTGCCTGGAGAATTCCATGGACAGGGGAGCCTGGCGGGCTGCAGTCCGTGGAGTTGCCAAGAATCGGACATGGTCTGAGCGACTTTCACCCACTCACTCAATTCGTTGTTTACTGTAAGAGATGACTAATCTGGCTGAACCCCACGCCCCACCCCCAGCTCCTCAGCCCTTACTGGGCAGGAAGTAGCTAATGGCTTCCAAATAGCTGGCTTTGTTTCACCTGGGCTCAGAAATTTGCATTTGGAAAAGGCTTATTTCCTGGTAGAGCGTAGAGCCAAAAATATTTCATTTCACTAGGAGAAATACATGGAATATTGGAAATGCTGATAGAAAAGATGTTGAGAGAGAACTCTTTGGTAAGATAAAGACATTCAGTGTTTTGGCCCAAGTGGTGTAAGATCTAAGACTTTGAGAGGTGATTCAGTAGGCAGATTGAGCTCATTAATGAATGCCCAAGGGGAGAGTAAAGAACACAGATTGGTTACAGTCATCTCTGGTTGTGAAAATGGGTCAGCCGAGGATGCTAAGCTATAGACTTCAGGAGCACTGTGGACATAAAAGGCAAACACTTCCAATACTGAGGGGCAGAGGAACGGTGCTAGAAATGGCCCAAAGTATGGTCAGTCCCCCCCGCCACCTCTTATGATGCTGGCCTGGGGGAGCTCTGAATGGGAGAGAAAAGTTGGAGGAACAGTATCGAAAGGGGAGGACTCTATAGGACAAGGATGTGAATCTAGAAATAAGCTGAGGGAAAAAAAACTATGAGCAACAGAGCAGACACCACCTGTGTAACGTAAACACTGCGGGATGGGATTGGGTGCTACCAGTAGGTTGGCTCGGAGAAGGCAATGGCAACCCACTCCAGCACTCTTGCTTGGAAAATCCCATGGGCAGAGGAGCCTGGTGGGCTGCAGTCCATGGGGTCGCTAGGAGTCGGACACGACTGAGCGACTTCACTTTCATGTGTTGGAGAAGGACATGGCAACCCACTGTAGTGTTCTTGCCTGGAGAATCCCAGGGACGGCGGAGCCTGGTGGGCTGCTGTCTATGGGGTCCAATAGAGTCTGACACAACTGAAGCGACTTAGCAGCCTCAGCAGCAGTAGTTTGGCTAATAAGAAGCACATCAAAGCAGCCAAGGAGAATGGGTGGTGTCCTGAGTTCTGGGTGTGGTTAACGGGATAGTGGAGACTCTTGAGCAGGGGGCAAGAAGGAGACCATTCAGGGGAAAATCAGAATGAGAACTGGGGTGTCTAGTTGCTGTCACCCCCAGAGCAAGGTGCTTCAATGCAACAAAGTCAAGTTCAAGAGGGGAGAAGCCAATGGCTACACTCACACACACACACACACACTTTTGTACACACACCCTAAGATTCCAAATGCAAGACCTGCAATGAGTCATGTCAATAGCAACAATTATTTGACCTGTCAGGTATGTTTATTCTTGCCATTACTAACAGCAGTGAGGATGTGGGAAATCTTCATTCATATCTCCCTTTAAAATCTTGCTGTGCTCTACTGAAGGGTATATACTGGATTAGAATTCTTTTATCTTTTACTGAGGGAAGTGGAGACAGCAGTTTGGAAAAGTTTCAGGAAAGTAAGGAGTTATTTTAAGAAAGGGTCATAAAGGGGACTTCCGTGGTGGCCCAGTGGTTAAGACTTCGCCTGCCATGCAGGAGGTGAGGGTTCTAATCCCTGGTCAGGGAACTAAGACACATGCCTCCTGACCAAAACATAAAACAGAAGCAATATTGTAACAAATTCAATAAAGACTTTTTAAAAAGAGTCATAAAAAAAAAGCTTCATGTGACAATTGAAAACAAATGATAAATTCCCAAAACAAGTTTACAAAATAAGTGGACTAAAGAGATAGAAGGGCGTGTTGGTCAGGGAACTAAGACACATGCCTCCTGACCAAAACATAAAACAGAAGCAATATTGTAACAAATTCAATAAAGACTTTTTAAAAAGAGTCATAAAAAAAAAGCTTCATGTGACAATTGAAAACAAATGATAAATTCCCAAAACAAGTTTACAAAATAAGTGGACTAAAGAGATAGAGGGGCGTGTCTCAGCTGGTAAAGAATCTGCCTGCAATGTGGGAGACCTGGGTTCAATCCCTGGGTTGGGAAGATCCCTTGGAGAAGGGAAAGGCTATCCACTCCAGTGTTCTGGCCTAAAGAATTCCATGGACTATACAGTCCATGGATCTGTATAGGTTGAAAAGAATCAGACACGACTAAGCAACTTTCACTTTGACTTTCAAAGAAATACAAGAACTTCCCTGTCGCTCAGGCGGTAAAGAATCTGCCTGCGATGCAGGAGACCTGTGTTCCATCCCTGGGTTGGGAAGATCCTCTGGAGAAGGGAATAGCTACCCACTCCAGTATTCTTGCCTGGAGAATCCCATGGACAGAGGAGCCTGGCAGGCTGCAGTCCATGGGGTAGAGAAGAATTGGACACGACTGAGCAACCAACACTAACCAAAAAGATATAGGGAATGGGGAATTTCTTTTTCCTGACAGATAATATGTCTTGAATATTTGCTGTGTCCAGGTGCCATTGACTTGTTTTCACATCTTGTCCTCCTTAAGGTAAAGTTCCACCACCCTGGCTGGTCCCTGGCATGTGTCCCATTTAACAGACAAGGACATGGAGGCTTAGAGAGACTAACTCATGTGCCCCAGGTCACCCCACACCTTCAACACCTGGGCTCCACCTAGTGCTGACTGACTGCAAAGCTCCTGAGTTGCATCCTCCACATCATTCCTCATCACAGAGCAGAGACTCACAACGCTGCTGTGCAGACAGGTTCTCATTTCCCCCTAAGAGCGATTGGTGCTTACTCTTCCTCCGGCACTGTTCTCAGTGTTGAAATGTTTAACAACTCGATCCTGACAAAGGCCCTATGCTGCAGGTGATTTCATTATCCATCAGCCCCCTCTCTGGGGCTTCCCAGGTCGAACTAGTGGTTAAGAACCTGCCTGCCTATTCAGGAGACTTAAGAGACCCAGGTTTAATTCCTGAGAGGAGGGCATGGCAACCCACTCCAGTGTTCTTGCCTAGGAAATCTCATGTACAGTCAATCCTAAAGAAAATCAACCCTGAATATCCATTGGAAGGACTGATGCTGAAGTTCCAGTACTTTGGTCACCTGATGGAAAGAGCTGACTCAATAGAAAAGACCCTGATGCTGGGAAACATTGAAGGTAGGAGGAGAAGGGGGCAACAAAGGATGACATGGTTGGATGGCACCAGTGACTCAATGGATATGAGTTTGAGCAAGCATCGAGAGAAAGTGAAGGACAGGGAAGCCTGGCGTGATGTAGTCCATGGGGTTGCAAAGAGACAGTCAGACACGATTTAGTGACTGACCAACAACAGTTCCCTCTCCACAGATAAGAAAGCCCAGGCATGGATGAGTTAGATAATTCTGCCCATGGTCACAAGATTAGCAAATAGTTGAGCCGCAAGACCAGGGCTTCCCAGATGGTGCTAATGGTAAGAATCTGCCTGCGAATGCAGCAGACACAAGAGACCCGGTTTGATCCCTGAGTTGGGGAGATCCCCTGGGGAAGGAAATGGCAACTCACTCCAGTATTCCTGCCTGAAAAAAATCCCAAGGACATAAGAGCCTAGTGGGCTACAGACCAGCGGGTGGCAAAGAGTCGGACACAACTGAGCACTTGTCAGTAGCAGCAGAGCCAAGAGACGAAGCCAGGCAGCCTGGCTCCAGAGCTCATCGTATGGTGGGGTGCACAGCAGGCTGAGTGGCTGGGTTTGCTTCCCCTATGGTGACAGAAACAAGAAAAAGCTCAGATCGGCGGAAAGAGATGAAATATTTTAATTTTCCTCTTCACAAGCCTGTTTAGGAGACAAAGAACAACAGAACTGGGTTTTCTGTTAGCATGTATATTGGCAGTCTCAAGAGATTCAGATATGTGAAAGACAACGGGGATTTCATAGAAATTGAGAATTTCAGGATTCCCAGATGACCCTGTGAACCAAGGGCCTCTAAATGAAGCTAAATACGTCAGGAAAAGTTGTGATGGGATCAAGGGATATGAGAAAGAGAAGAAAAATCTAATCGAAGTGCAAAATAAAATTAAAAATCATAATAAATATTTCCTGAGTATATCATTATATGCTGGACATTGTTATAGATAACATTCTGCCCCTGGGCTCAATGGTCAGTAAATACCCTCAGATCCTCCTTCAGAACAAGGAATCAACAGCCAGTGGATGAAAGATTAGATTAAATGACCTCTATCTCTGCAAAGGCAGTTCATTTAAAAATGTTATTAAGTAAATACAGGCCTACTCTTTGAATGATTCTAATCCTATGATTCTAAGAATAAAGCAAGATTCTAAGAACACAGCAAGGGAAACAAATTGCTTTTAGAGCTGCTTATAATAAAGCAACGCAAGCAAATACACACAGCTCTCCAGAGAAGAGATTCATTACATGTTTACGCAGAATTTAGGAAAAAACATACGGTCAGGGTTACACATAGGAGAGAAAACAAAATTTCTGGGAAAATTTTCTCAGGAATACCAGCTGATCTAGTGAGGCATAAGATGCAGCCAAAAGTCAGTATCAGATCGACTCAGGGCTCCAAAAGGGCCGAGGGATATACACTGTGATAAAGAACCTTCCTCCACTTTTTTTTTCCTCCATGAGCTAGAGGTCTCCTAAAAATGTCCTTTATTTGATGACAGTGGTAAAACAAACAATGGGCATTGTATCTGAGTATGTCTGTGAAGTCTTACTCATTAAAGTATCTATCGGAAGTAAATGTAATTGTAATATCTCTCCACCCATAAAGACATAAATATTATATTGAATATGACCCACTGCTTGATGGAAGCAAAAGGACCGATTGGAGTCACCTAGGAGTTCCTACATTGCTAGGGTCTTTGGAGGAGTAAAGCTCTAACTTTCCCTTGGGATTTTTGAAAGGTAAGCAGTCAAGGAGAGGTGTGGTCCCGCTAATGGATTAATAAAAAGATCAATAAGATGTTACTGATAAGGTCTTCCTCCTCCAGTTTGCCTCCAAACCATCCCTCAGGTCCTTGGTGAAATAGCTGAGGCAGGCTTTGCAGGCTTGGGAGGCTGTGTCACCATACAGGAAACACCCAAGAGACAGTGTTCACTTCTGTATGTTTCATAGGTGTGGCCACAACTCAGTTTAATGAAACTATAATTATATGCTGCCGCTGCTAAGTCACTTCAGTCGTGTCCAACTCTGTGCGACCCCATAGACAGCAGCCCACCAGGCTCCCCCATCCCTGGGATTCTCCAGGCAAGAACACTGGAGTGGGTTGCCATTTCCTTCTCCAATGCAGGAAAGTGAAAATGAAGTTGCTTAGTCGTGTCTGACTCTTAGCGACCCCATGGACTGCAGCCTACCAGGCTCCTCTATCCATGGGATTTTCCAGGCAAGAGTACTGGAGTGGGGTGCCATTGCCTTCTCCGAGGAGAAAAAAAAAACATTAAGAAGCCCCACTTGTGATATTTTCACTAACAACAGAAACTTCTCCAGGTCAGGTTAACTCCAGTATTTCTTCCTAACAATGTCTCAAGCCTAAGGAAAGTAAAGTTAAGAAGATAAAGATTAAAGAAAGAAGCTGGCACTGTACAACAAGTCTAGACTTCTAATTTTTCAATGTAATGAAAAACCAAGAAAGAAGGAATTTAAAAATATTTATAATGTGCCTATGACATGTTATTTACATTTGGCATGTATCTAACATTTGTATGTGTTACAGATCTACCATTATGAGAATGTTAGAATCTGTTATAGAGACAAGAAAGCAAATAAAGAGGATAAAGAAACTTAGAGGCAAGTAGCTGGAGACGTTGGCAGTGTTCATAAGAGGCACTGAATATAGATAAATAAGTCAGTAACCTCTGAGACACATACAAGTAGGTAAAATGCACCCTGAATGTGCCAGACAAAGATAGAAAGGGATGAGGGGTAAGGGAAAGGGAAGAAAGGGCACAAGGGGGAAGGGAGGGATGGAGAGGTATGGGAAGGAAAGGCGGAAGAAGAGAAGAAGGAGGGAAGAAGGATGGAGCTGGCGTGAATGACATTGACCGCAGAGAGCCAGGCCTCGGGAGCAGTTTCCAACTAAGGCAGCATAGCGAACACAAGCATATAGTTGAAAGAGGCCTTGGGAGGATGAGTGATTATGAGAGTCTCATTAAAGGAGTGGCCCTGGTCAGCAGGGCTTAGAAGAGGGAGGGCTCTTGGCTCTTAACACAGGAAACTATTACAAAGCATTACCTATTGTCCCTAGACTAAATAAATAAAGTGATTACTATCATTTTCAAACTCTTGAATTATATTTACGTTGAAATCATCTCTCTGGTTGATTACCTTGGGAACTGTCAGTCTTGGTGAATCTTTCCAGTCCATCCATGAGTCCATAGCTTAATTAATCCCTATTAATTCCCACCACGGGAGATCCTCATAGCTCATTAAAGTCAACTCATTATGTTTATGGATGGAAATAATGAGTTCTAAAGTTGATAAATAGTTTTCCTCACTGAACACTCCTAGCTGGGTAAAGACAGGATTTGAACCTGTGTGCTCATGGAATGAAAAAGCAGGACTTGAGAACCTAATATGAGGCATAGTTGAAACAGGAGCGAATGAGTGTAAGGAAAGGACAACATTCCTATTTGGAAAGAAGTTTTGGATACAAAGACGCACAAGGAGAATCACCGAAAGTCCAAGAAGTCCAGGCAAAGGGATCAAGGGCAGAAGACAACTTCACGAAGCCCATATTCCCCAGTTTTAGTGACTAGGGTTTAACTCCCTTTAAAACACATTAAGGAGTTGAGAGGAAGGCAAATAAGAAGATTGGGACACCGTCAGCCATCTGCTGTGCTGACCACCGAAGGCTTTCTCTTGGTGCCACACACCTTAGTGAAGTGATCACAGCCCAAGCTGCGTTTGTGGCTTCACAGGCTCATCCACTTGGACCCGCATAGAAAAGGCAGATCAGCCTCTTTTGATCTGTTTGAGTTCAAGGAAAAGGTTGCTGTATAAGTTAGAGTGCCAATTTATGAATTTAAAATTTGATCATGAAAATTGTAATTGTCACAGGCTCTGGGGAGATATTCTTAAGCCTGCATATCCTTTTACTTGGGAGAAGAGATAAGAAGGGAGAAGGGATAAGAAGGTCACTCAGTACAGGTGGTTTGAATGGTTTATTGTATCACAGTGGGTTAATCTGATGCATCTCTTGTAGCAATAGAAATCCTCCTGTATCAAGGACCGGAAATTCTTAGTTGCAGCCTGTGGGATCTAGTTCCCTGATCAGGGATCTAACCTGGGTCTCCTGCATGGGGAGAGTTCACATGCTGCAACTGAGGATTCTGCATGACCCAGCAAAGATCAAGGATCCCAGCATATGGCAGCTAAGACCCTGCACAGCCAAACAAATAAATAAATGCATTTTGGGGAAAAGGATTACAATTTATTTCTGTGCACATTCATCTGTTCCTCCAGTGTATACCTTTGATATTATCATTCCACATGTGACATCCTGTTAGCTACCTTCTAAGTCCATAGAAGCTCCCCCGACAGCCCAAGAGAAGCTCTCCCTGCAGCATATTAAACATGGGACACCCCCCACTGGGAAGAGGAAGCCAATTAGAGTGTGCTGGTAGAGTCTTTTCCATCAACATATTTTATTGAAGTATAGTTGATTTGGGCTTAGTCCCTTCAGTCATGTCCGACTCTTTGTGACCCTATGGACGATAGCCCGCCAGGATCCTCTGTCTATGGGATTCTCCAAGCAAGAATACTGGAGTGGGTTGCCATTTCCTTCTTCAGGGCACCTTCCCGACCCACAAATCGAATCTGTGTCTCCTGTATTGCAGGCAGATTCTTTACCCACTGAGCCACCTGGGAAGACAGTAGTTGATTTACAATGTGTTAATTTCTGCTGTACAGCAAAGTGATCCTCTTATACATATGTAGAGACATTTACACATTTTTAATGTCCTTTTCCATTAGCATAGGATATTGAATATAGTTCTCTGTGCTATACAGTAGGACTTTGTTTATCCATCCTATATATACAAGTTTACATCTGCTAACCCCAACTTCCCGCTCCATCCCCTCCTCAGCCCCCTCCTCCCAGCAGCGTGGTAGAGTTTTAATAGATGAGCGCTTAGGTCACTTACTCCCTCTCCTAATTAAGCCCAAAACTCCCACATAATTATATCACCATTTATATAAAGTCTATTAATTACTTTGGTACCTCTAAGCGATATTCACACTTCACACATCCTTTCATCTTTTTTCCTTATCCTTTAAAAATGCATTGCTCACTTTATAACATGATGACACTGATATCCTAAACCTTTGTTTCTTTTTCTTCCTCCCATGCGCTTAATTTATCATCTATAATTTTACTTTGACATTGTCAAGGTTGATATCACTTACATTCCATCTGGTAGCATAATCAGGTATGTTGTGCCATATCTGTAAGTGGACTCTGAAAGATGAAAATTAAAATGGTGTTCATATTATTACGACTTCATAAGTAATTGTCTACTGCAAAGTCACGCAGCTATAATTACTCTCTTGTTTAATTTTTATTGATTTCCCTGGATTAAAATTCTGTTTTCCTTAAAGTGGTTGACTTTATCATCTCCTTTATTTATTTATCCATGTTCTCTACCAAGTAAAATATTCTATAATGGCAGAAACTGCTAATTGTCTCCCAGTATCTGCTCTCTACTTCTACTCTCATAACCACAATTAAGTTTAGTCGGGTACATGGAAACTGGAAATAAAAATTCTCTTTTCCAGATTTGCTTATAACAAGGCATAATCAAGTGATGGAGCCCTGGTGATGAGATATAAGGGCCAGCTGTGTGCAGCTTTCACTAAAAGTCCTGAAAGGAAGTCAATATGACCATTTGTTCCCTTCCCTCTGCTCTGTTCCTGGGTATGTCAGTGGGATGCCTTTCACTCAATCGTAGGCTATTAGTACTCTAGGTCCCCAGCCTCAGAGATCTAATGCCTGATGAGCTGAGCTAGAACTGACACCATAATAATAAAAATAAAGTACACAATAAATGTAACACACTTGAATCATCCCCCAAACCATCCCCCCAACTCCATCCATGAAAAAAAATGGCTTCCATGAAACTGGTCCCTGGTGCTGAAAAGGTTGAGGATTGCTAATGTAGGAAGTGCAAAGCAGAAAGTCATTCTGGGTCACAGATTATCATGCAGCTTCTACAACTGCCCTGAACTACTTACATTCATGCTTTTATGTGAAAGAGAAATGTCTTTCTTGCCAAAAACCCCACCCCATAGCCTTTTTACCAGCTCAAGGCTGCCTCCCTCTGGACTTCTTTTATGCAAATTTTTTAAAAACTGAGTTTTTTAAGCCAGGATGATTTAACATCTCTTACCAGCAGAAGAATGCATAACCTGACTGATGTAAACTCAGAAAGGACATCTTTGTTTTAGATACTTGCTCATTGACTATATAAAACAACACACGGATGGTGCTCACAGTTAACTTCAGGGCACAGATGTAGGAAACAAAGAGGAAAACAAGAACTGCTAGAGTGGGTCTGCGACAATTATTCATCGTCAGATGTACTATAGAGCTGAATCTCAGTGCAAAACAATGGCTGCCTTTAACAGACGAGGGTGCACTCCAGGACAGGAAGAACAGAGGGAAAAGAAAAGAAGAGAATCAACCTGCTAATGTAAAATGTTCCATATAGCCAGTGTTTCATCCCAAAGATCCTAAACTTCCAGGAAAAGTCATGGAAAGGACAACATTCCTATTTGGAAAGAAGTTTTGGATACAAAGACACACAAGGAGAATCACCGAAAGTCCAAGAAGTCCAGGCAAAGGGATCAAGGGCAGAAGACAACTTCACGAAGCCCATATTCCCCAGTTTTTGAGACTAGGGTTTAACTCCCTTTAAAACACATTAAGGAGTTGAGAGGAAGGCAAATAAGAAGATTGGGACACCGTCAGCCATCTGCTGTGCTGACCACCGAAGGCTTTCTCTTGGTGCCACACACCTTAGTGAAGTGATCACAGCCCAAGCTGCGTTTGTGGCTTCACAGGCTCATCCACTTGGACCCGCATAGAAAAGGCAGATCAGCCTCTTTTGATCTGTTTGAGTTCAAGGAAAAGGTTGCTGTATAAGTTAGAGTGCCAATTTATGAATTTAAAATTTGATCATGAAAATTGTAATTGTCACAGGCTCTGGAGAGATATTCTTAAGCCTGCATATCCTTTTACTTGGGAGAAGAGATAAGAAGGGAGAAGGGATAAGAAGGTCACTCAGTACAGGTGGTTTGAATGGTTTATTGTACCACAGTGGGTTAATCTGATGCATCTCTTGTAGCAATAGAAATCCTCCTGTATCAAGGACCGGAAATTCTTAGTTGCAGCCTGTGGGATCTAGTTCCCTGATCAGGGATCTAACCTGGGTCTCCTGCATGGGGAGAGTTCACATGCTGCAACTGAGGATTCTGCATGACCCAGCAAAGATCAAGGATCCCAGCATATGGCAGCTAAGACCCTGCACAGCCAAACAAATAAATAAATGCATTTTGGGGAAAAGGATTACAATTTATTTCTGTGCACATTCATCTGTTCCTCCAGTG
The DNA here is from genome assembly GCA_006410635.1 of Cephalophus harveyi. Classification (NCBI taxonomy): domain Eukaryota; kingdom Metazoa; phylum Chordata; class Mammalia; order Artiodactyla; family Bovidae; genus Cephalophus; species Cephalophus harveyi. The sequence goes on along the minus strand of SJYT01070377.1, from coordinate 94,946 downwards.
TATACCTTTGATATTATCATTCCACATGTGACATCCTGTTAGCTACCTTCTAAGTCCATAGAAGCTCCCCCGACAGCCCAAGAGAAGCTCTCCCTGCAGCATATTAAACATGGGACACCCCCCACTGGGAAGAGGAAGCCAATTAGAGTGTGCTGGTAGAGTCTTTTCCATCAACATATTTTATTGAAGTATAGTTGATTTGTGCTTAGTCCCTTCAGTCATGTCCGACTCTTTGTGACCCTATGGACGATAGCCCGCCAGGATCCTCTGTCTATGGGATTCTCCAAGCAAGAATACTGGAGTGGGTTGCCATTTCCTTCTTCAGGGCACCTTCCCGACCCACAAATCGAATCTGTGTCTCCTGTATTGCAGGCAGATTCTTTACCCACTGAGCCACCTGGGAAGACAGTAGTTGATTTACAATGTGTTAATTTCTGCTGTACAGCAAAGTGATCCTCTTATACATATGTAGAGACATTTACACATTTTTAATGTCCTTTTCCATTAGCATAGGATATTGAATATAGTTCTCTGTGCTATACAGTAGGACTTTGTTTATCCATCCTATATATACAAGTTTACATCTGCTAACCCCAACTTCCCGCTCCATCCCCTCCTCAGCCCCCTCCTCCCAGCAGCGTGGTAGAGTTTTAATAGATGAGCGCTTAGGTCACTTACTCCCTCTCCTAATTAAGCCCAAAACTCCCACATAATTATATCACCATTTATATAAAGTCTATTAATTACTTTGGTACCTCTAAGCGATATTCACACTTCACACATCCTTTCATCTTTTTTCCTTATCCTTTAAAAATGCATTGCTCACTTTATAACATGATGACACTGATATCCTAAACCTTTGTTTCTTTTTCTTCCTCCCATGCGCTTAATTTATCATCTATAATTTTACTTTGACATTGTCAAGGTTGATATCACTTACATTCCATCTGGTAGCATAATCAGGTATGTTGTGCCATATCTGTAAGTGGACTCTGAAAGATGAAAATTAAAATGGTGTTCATATTATTACGACTTCATAAGTAATTGTCTACTGCAAAGTCACGCAGCTATAATTACTCTCTTGTTTAATTTTTATTGATTTCCCTGGATTAAAATTCTGTTTTCCTTAAAGTGGTTGACTTTATCATCTCCTTTATTTATTTATCCATGTTCTCTACCAAGTAAAATATTCTATAATGGCAGAAACTGCTAATTGTCTCCCAGTATCTGCTCTCTACTTTGACTTCATAAGTAATTGTCTACTGCAAAGTCACGCAGCTATAATTACTCTCTTGTTTAATTTTTATTGATTTCCCTGGATTAAAATTCTGTTTTCCTTAAAGTGGTTGACTTTATCATCTCCTTTATTTATTTATCCATGTTCTCTACCAAGTAAAATATTCTATAACGGCAGAAACTGCTAATTGTCTCCCAGTATCTGCTCTCTACTTCTTCTACTCTCATAACCACAATTAAGTTTAGTCGGGTACATGGAAACTGGAAATAAAAATTCTCTTTTCCAGATTTGCTTATAACAAGGCATAATCAAGTGATGGAGCCCTGGTGATGAGATGTAAGGGCCAGCTGTGTGCAGCTTTCACTAAAAGTCCTGAAAGGAAGTCAATATGACCATTTGTTCCCTTCCCTCTGCTCTGTTCCTGGGTATGTCAGTGGAATGCCTTTCACTCAATCGTAGGCTATTAGTACTCTAGGTCCCCAGCCTCAGAGATCTAATGCCTGATGAGCTGAGCTAGCACTGACACCATAATAATAAAAATAAAGTACACAATAAATGTAACACACTTGAATCATCCCCCAAACCATCCCCCCAACTCCATCCATGAAAAAAAATGGCTTCCATGAGACTGGTCCCTGGTGCTGAAAAGGTTGAGGATTGCTAATGTAGGAAGTGCAAAGCAGAAAGTCATTCTGGGTCACAGATTATCATGCAGCTTCTACAACTGCCCTGAACTACTTACATTCATGCTTTTATGTGAAAGAGAAATGTCTTTCTTGCCAAAAACCCCACCCCATAGCCTTTTTACCAGCTCAAGGCTGCCTCCCTCTGGACTTCTTTTATGCAAATTTTTTAAAAACTGAGTTTTTTAAGCCAGGATGATTTAACATCTCTTACCAGCAGAAGAATGCATAACCTGACTGATGTAAACTCAGAAAGGACATCTTTGTTTTAGATACTTGCTCATTGACTATATAAAACAACACACGGATGGTGCTCACAGTTAACTTCAGGGCACAGATGTAGGAAACAAAGAGGAAAACAAGAACTGCTAGAGTGGGTCTGCGACAATTATTCATCGTCAGATGTACTATAGAGCTGAATCTCAGTGCAAAACAATGGCTGCCTTTAACAGACGAGGGTGCACTCCAGGACAGGAAGAACAGAGGGAAAAGAAAAGAAGAGAATCAACCTGCTAATGTAAAATGTTCCATATAGCCAGTGTTTCATCCCAAAGATCCTAAACTTCCAGGAAAAGTCACGGAAGAGGCGCACCTGGACAACTGTTTTACTTGTTCAACCCACGTTCTCTTTGTCCTCTGATTTCCGGACCTAGCTTTCTAATAATCGTAATATTCCCATTTTCATACCCACAGCTATCCTTTTAAATACCCTCCATGTTGATTAAGCTAGTTCTTACCTCTTTATTCTTTTTGTCACGCGAGTGCATGTTCCTTGGTTCTTTGTCTCGTCACAACAAAGATTTGGAGTGATGGACATTAAAGCCCCCTCGCTGTGTCTCAGCTCTTGGGTCTTAGACAGACCGTGTTATAGCTCTCAGGTCTCAAAAGGACCATGTTATAGCTTAGACAAATCAGTGTTACAGTTCTATTTTATTTAGAAGATAGCAGGAAAATCCATCTTTGAGGCGTGAGGGCACGTCGATCCAAAGACGTGAAGAGAAGAGCGCCCCAGCGCGTGGGGGGCAGAGAGAGAGAGAGAGAGAGAGAGAGAGAGAGCTGGCGCTGGCTCCTCTATATGTTTCTCTCTCCCTGGGCCTGTCCTTTGTAAATTGGCCCAGCCTGGAGTGTTGTTTGTTTTACCTGAGGTCCTCACTCAGGTCCTCAGACCTTCTTTTGTTCTATTTTCATGGGCTTTTCCCTTCCTTGTCTTTTAGCCACCGCCATTTTGGACTCCTTTTCCCTATTCTACCTACCTAACATTTTCAAAGCTCTGTCCCTTCCTTCCTGCCAACTCATTATCAAAACCCTCAGAGCTTTTGAGTGAATCAGAACCAGAAACATGTCCTCTCAGCACCCAGAAGGTATTCATAAAAAGCTTCGGTGGAAGTGGGGGGCAGAAAATCACTTAGCCACAGGGATGGTGTACAGGGAGGAGAAGATGGCAGTCTTGTGGATAAATTGCTCACACACAGATGCTCAGATAAATCCGTAATTAAAAGGAAATGTGAATGCTTAGGCCAGGGGAAATAAATTCCCTGAGGCCAATCCTTTGTTGGTCTCTTTGATCTTCTACAGTAATGGGTCAATCAGACCACTTGCCCGAAGCTCAGATTCTGTCCCTGTGATGTGCTTCCTTCCCCCGCATCCTCACTAGGGCCTGGGGGTTCAGATCACTCTTGCATTCAAGAGGCCCGGATTAGAAAGAGAGAGCGCAACAACACTTAACTCCTAAATACTACATAAATACCACAGAGGGAAGGAAATCTTTTCCCTTCTTCTATTCTAGGTTCTTTAGCTGGTCTAGCAATTAAATTGGCATCAGACAGATCAACAGAAGAAAAAAATAAATTTCATACATATGGGAATCCCAAAGATAGGAGGCTCTAAGACAGGCAACTGAAGTTTACATGCCTTTCTGAGCAAAGAAGAAGGGGGTAAGGGCTTGGGGACTTCAAAGGGGAGGAAGACAATTTAGGGAGATGGGGAGAGCAGAAGTTTGCCAAGCTCTGCAGCTAAGTCTTTCTGATCTAAAGAGTTAGCCCTGGGGCTTCCCTGGTGGCTCACTGATAAAGAATCCACCTGCCGATGCAGGAGACGCAGGTTTGATCCCTGGTCTGGGAAGATCCCACATGCCGTGGAGCAACTAAGTCCTTGGGCCACAACTATTAAGCCTGTGCTCTAGAGCCTGCGAGTGATGGCTTCTGAAGCCCATGTACCCTAGAGCTTGTGCTCTGAAACAAGAGAAGCCCCTCACAAAGGGAAACACATGCACTGCAAGTAGAGATTAGCCTAGCCCAGCAGAAACAATAAAAAAGCTCTCTCTTATACTAGCTCTCTTCCTGGTACAGGCCCTCTATCTAAATTCTTTTAGGCAATAAGGAGAAAGGAAAACAAACAAATATACCGCTTCCTGAGTCTGTGAGGCCTTGTTTGTCATCAGCTCATAACAATCCACATGACAAAGTAGTGTATTTTGGGGTCACATAATCCACTCCCCTTGAAGTCACTTCTGTGTAATTTTACATATAATGTCTCCTTTAATCCTCGTAATGATTCTGAGAGGCAGATATCTGGTACTTTTAATTTTTTTAATAATTCATATTTTTAAAATTTACTGCATATTGAGATTGTCGTGGACATGTATGAATGCTAATGTTAATGCTAAGTCACTTCAGTCGTGTCTGACTCTTTGCGATCCTATGGACTGTAGCCCACCAGGCTCCTATGTCCATGGGATTCTCCAGGCAAGAATACTGGAGTGGGTTGCCATGCCCTCCTCCAGGGGATCTTCCCAACCCAGGGATCAAACCTGTGTCTCTTACATCTCCTGCATTGGCATGTGGATTCTTTCCCACAAGTGCCACCAGGGAAGCCCAGACATGTACAAAGTATATGTTTAATCTTTATTATAGACTGATACCTAGACCATTTTCAGTTGAGGAAATAAGCACTTTAGTTCAAGATAACAGTTCGAAGAAAATATTTTTTTGCCCTTCACACCCCCAAAAGAGCAACAAGCTATTGAAATACAAGTTTTGATAATGAGCATCAAAGAGAAGAAATTAATATGCTTGCTGAGTACTGGAAGGAAAATACTAGCAAATCAAGATTTTATGAGTTTGTGAAAAATCAAAGATATGCATGCATGATAAGTTGCTTCAGTCATGTCCGGTTCTATGTGACTCCCTGGACTGTAGCTCTCCAGGTTCCTCTGTCTATGGGATTCTCCCAGCAAGAATACTGGAGTTGGTTGCCATGTCCTCCTCCAAGGGATCTTTCCAACTCAGGGATCGAACCCATGTCTCTTACATCTCCTGCACTGGCAGGTGGGTTCTTTACCATTAGTACCACCTGCGAAGCCTAAGAGCAAAGATGGCTACAGCCAAATTGAGATATGAGAGTAAAGAGAGACACAGTTCAGCACAGGTAAAGGAGAAAGTCACAGCTGAGGCAGGACCACAGCAGCTGTGGACAGAGTCCACAGGGATGGACTTAAGTCCATCCTTAAGTCCACAGGGATGGAGGTAGTCAGAGCTTGAGAAAGAACTTAATACAAGACAATTGGTGTCAAAGCTGTATACTCAGTGACTGCTGAGTCAGAGCCTCCTTGCAGACCTCTCACATATGAATGTGTTTAAGGAGAATGTCTGTAACATAAAGCTGGAAAAATACCTTTCAGAGGAATTAAACTGTTAACTTAAGAGGGGCAATGACTTCAAGAGAAGAGGTTGCCTGCTTGCTTATCTTAGAGTAAAGGCTGGTAGTCCACATACCACACCCACAGAGAGCATGGGCAGTCAATCTTCTCGTGCAGGGGAAAGACCACTCTATCAGGAGGAATGTTGTCAGTTACAGGTCACTTATGCTTATTTCATGAGCATGATTGGACGATGGAGTATCAGCGTGTGTGTCTGTGTGCTCAGTATCAGTAGATATTTGGTTTTCCAAGAAAACAGCTATGGCAATGACATGCTATAGATTTATCATACCATTTTATTAACCTCTTGGGAGTATAAGAAAATGATGTTTCCCAGATCCCTTGCCTCCAGATCCAGCCAGATAACTAGTTCTGAATATGGAGTGTGAGCAGAAACATGTGCCATTTCAAGGCTTGGCCCCAAACACCAAATCTCCCACGTGTGGTCCTCCTCTCTCACTGTTGCAAAATCAGTAGGAAGGTTTGTGTGGCATGTCCTGGATCTCAGAATCACCTTTCATTAGAAGAGCTGTCCAGGTGAGCTTCCCGACCAGGAAGATATGCATCGGACATTACATGAAGAGGAAACTAAGCAAATACACACAAATGTCTACAGGGTTAAAGCACTAAGAACTGGGGGATTGTGTCACAGGTGTTATCAATTACTCTTACTTATGTAGTAACATAAAGGCAAGGGAAAGTGTTAGTCACTTATGTCCGACTTTTTGTGGCCCCATGGACTGAAGAACATAAAGGAAAAGATCAAGTCAAAACAGAATATTAACTCCAGAGGAGACAGAGGTAAGTCAAGCTGTTTGCACAACCGACCAATAAACACTCTGTAATAAGAACAGAAGAGAGTTTTATTCAAGCTAAACTGAGGGCTACAGTTTGGGAAACAGCCTCTTAGCAGCTCTGAAGGGGCTGCTCCAAAGAGGTAGGGCAAGAGACAGTCTATACATGAAATCCTTTGGCTGTAAATACCCATATTCTGGGACTTCTCAGGTTGTTCAGAGGTAGAGAATCCACCTGCCAGTTCAAGAGACATGGGTCTGATCCCTGGGTCAGGAAGGTCCGCTGGAGAAGGAAATGGAAACCCATTCCAGTATTCTTGCCTGGGTAATCCTAAGGACGGAGGAGCCTAGTGGGCTATAGTCCACGGTGTCGCAAAAAAGTCAGACACGACTTAGTGACTAAACCATAGCAACCCATAGTCTAATATACATCCTGGTGAAAGATTACTGCTGATCACAAAGAACAGATATCTCAAGTGAATGATTTTAACATTTTTCCAAGTATGGGAAGAAGCAAGAATCTGAGATCACTGAAATTCTTCCTTAGATATTCATCTTAACTAAGTAGGAGCCAGAGTCTATAAATTCAAAGCATAGAATGCTTCATCCTGTTTTTCCGAGCCTGAATTTCCCTCAAGGCACGCTGTTGGTGAGTGACTGCAGTGGATCGCAACATAACTCTTTGTAAAACTGGATGAGTGACAATCTTTCCTTTAACATTAAAGTAGATGCATAAGGTATGTTTGTCAGGCCATAAGACAGGCTGCTTTAGTTAGCATAAAGTACAAACCAAATTATGTATAAGCCACAATGACGTCTCCATACCTCAAAATCTCTTACATCAAGGGCAAAGACTAGGACCTTAACTGAAATCCAAGTCTCTTTTTTTCTTCTCAGAAATATTTGAGCATATATTATGTCCACTGGTTAACAAAAGGATAAAAGAGAAAAAAATCAACAAGAGAGAGTCATTAGAAGTGAAACACTTTTACTTAAATGAAAATTTCAGGAGAAAAATTAAAAAATGTTGGCCCTCCAAAAAGCAAACAAACATATAAAAAAAGATGAAAAGCATGAGGGGAAAGCTAAGCAGTAATGGGTACATATTTTTGACATATAGTCATAAAGTGGTCCCTGTGTTAGCTTGAGTGAATGGTCCCCATGACCAAAGGGAAGACTGGGGGTTGTTACATAATGATGTTGACCAGGACTGTGCCGAGAGCCCAGGGCCACACTGGAGCGTTGCTAGCGTTTCTCTGTCCGATACTCGTAGACAGTGAAAACCGCAGCCTCCCGCTGAAGCTAGGACCCCACGGGCTCAGATCCCCTGGGAATGAAGGTGTGATTCATCCAACCAAAAAAGAACTCTGTCTTGCTAAAGTGCTGGTGGAGGGTCAAGTGAAAGTGGAATTGAGCTAGGAGTTTTGTAAGAAGAGTGCAATGACTATTCATTTAGACTTCATTACCAGCTATAGAAGCAAGGACTGAGGCAGCCATGTTTTGGGTTATTCAATGCTTTCTTTTCCTTCCTTCCCTGCAACATACCCATGATAGGAAGAGCTCTGGAATGGGGGCTGACATGTTGGTTTTCAAGCATGTCCCACTCAAACCACTGCTCCATATGCTAACAATAAGATAACTGTCTTCTCTGATCCTTGGACTCTGGCATATACATGAACAATCGCTAATTTCTCCATAGACCAGCAGAATATATCAGTTAGGATAACATTCCCGGCTGTAACAAGCAAACTCTAAACTTCATAATGGCACATCCATGGTAGAAGTTTCTTTCTTACTCAGGGAAACTCCTAAATGGGCTTCCCAGGTGGCTCAGTGGTAAAGAATCCACCTGCAATGCAGAAGATGTGGGTTCAGTTCCTGGGTTGGGAAGATCCCCTGGAAAAGGAAATGGCAACTCATTCCAGTGCGAAATCCCATGGACAGAGGAATCCAGTAGGCTACAGTCCATGGCATTGCAAAAGAGTTGGATATGACTTAGTGGCTAAACAACAAGTCTTAAGTGGGTATTCCTGGTTGATGGCTAGCACCTCTCAAAGAAATAATTCAGAGACTGGGGTGTTGTTATTTTTCTCATCTTCCGTTTTTAAAAAATGTGATTCCCAAGATCCTTCTATTCATTTATATCAGGTCAGTAAAATGGCATCACCAACTCAATGGACGTGAATTTGAACAAATTCCAGGAGAAAGTGAAGGACAGAGAAGCCTGGCTTGTTGCAGTCCATAGGGTCACAAAGAGTCAGACATGACTTAGTGACTGAACAAAAAAAGAGACCATAGATAAAGAATTGTTGTTGTTGCGTGCATGCTCAGTTGTGTCTAACTCTGTGCAACCCTTTGGCCCATAGCCCATCAGGCTCCTCTGTCCATGGGAATTTTCAGGCAAGAATATTGGAGTGGGTTGCCATTTCCTCCTCCAGGGAATCTTCCTGACCCAGGGACTGAACTCAGGTCTCCTGAATCTCCTGCATTGGCAGGCAGATTTTTTACCACTGTGCCACCTACCTGCCTATTAAGCTTCTTCACAGGAGATGACACAGGTTATATCTAGTTGCAAACATTATGATGAGTTGCAAACTCAGCATATGGCCCCTCCCCTCTGAATTCTCTCCTTTCAGTTTTACCGTCTCTTTTTTATTTCCCCAGATCCTCCTCCTTTTATCTCAGAATGCACATTAAAGTCTTCAAGTTGCCTTCCAGGCAAAGTTATATGGTGATTTTTACATTTTAGGGAAAAGGAACACCGGTATTAACAGATATGACCATTATCTAAAGAAAGGTAACTCGGGGGTCTTTGCATCCTTTTTTAAAGATACATGCCTGCCTGTACTGTGAGTAATAAGCCTTATCTGCCAATGCTTTCTTAAGGGACCTGGTTTGCTTACACTTTTGCTTCATTAGTAAATTAGAAGTAAAATTATTCTTTAATAACTTAAACAAAACAAAAATAATCGTTAGGACATCCCTGGGCCGTCCAGTGGTTAAGACTCTTGTGCTTCTGATGGAGAGGGTGTTGGTTCAATCCCTGGCCCAGGAACTAAGAGCTCATGTGCCTCAGGGCATTAAAATTAAAAAAAAAAAAAAATTGTTAAGAGATTTCCCCACAAGACTCCTGGGAAACAAACGTAAGTGTCCTGCCCCAGGGAGAGTAGCCTTTATTACCATGATACACCCACCTTTTGATAGAAGAGGAATCTGAGGAGATAGAGCTGTGAGTGGAGAAGGCAATGGCACCCCACTCCAGTACTCTTGCCTGGAAAATCCCATGGACGGAGGAGCCTGGTGGGCTGCAGTCCATGGGGTCGCTAAGAGTCGGACACGACTGAGCGACTTCACTTTCACTTCTCACTTTCATGCATTGGAGAAGGAAATGGCAACCCACTCCAGTGTTCTTGCCTGGAGAATCCCAGGGATGGGGGAGCCTGGTGGGCTACCGTCTATGGGTCGCACAGAGTTGGACACGACTGAAGCGACTTAGCAGCAGCAGCAGCAGAGCTGTGAGGCCACCACCAACACCTCCGCTGTCATTATCCACCCACTGGTGCCCCCTGCCCTGCCTCAAACCGATAAACCCAGAAACAGGAAGTAGTGTTCCTGACAGCTGCATCCTTGACCAGTACATTTTATTGAGAAGAAAGTGTGCTACTATGAAATTTCCACCTAATTGCCATTTTAGAAGTAATTAAATACAACCCCCTAAACACTCACCCCTTTATTATGTAAAGCAATTTAGCCCTGCTCCTGCTGCTATACCCGAATTTACATAAGCATATAATTGTTGCTGTTGTTCAGTTGTTAAATCATGTCCAACTCTGCGACCTCAGGGACTGCAGCATGCCAGGCTTCCCTGCCCTTCACTATTTCCAGGAGTTTGCTCAAACGCATGTCCATTAAGTCGATGACGCCATCCTATCATCTCATCCTCTGTCGTCCTCTTCTCCTCCTGCCCTCAGTCTTTCCCAGCACCAGGGTCTTTTCCAATGAGTTGGCTCTTCGCATCAAGTGGTCAAAGCCTTGGAGCTTCAGCATCAATCCTTACAATGAATATTCAGGGTTGATTTCCTTTAGAATTGACTGGTTGGATCTCCTTGCTATCCAAGGGACTCTCAAGAGTCCTCTCCAGCACCAGTTTGAAAGCATCAATTCTTTGACGCTTAGCCTTCGGCCAAAAAATTCAAAGTCACTTTTGAATTGGATTCAAGTGCAGCTTAGAAGCAACTTGCTGTATCTGAGTTTACATGATGCAATTGCTCTTCCCCCAAATAGCTCACCAACATATTTCCTCCAAACACAACAAAACAAAACTTTCCCCAAAGAGAATTTTCAAACCAGCTGCCAAGAGGAAAAAAAAAAAACCCAAACATTCTCTATCATATTATACTAACTTCTATTGCTTGAATGTTGTTTCTCTGCCAACCAGTTTCTCAGCAGCCTTTTTGTGAAACTATTCAATGGCATTGAGCAGATGGGAAAACCCTAGATCACGGAGAAAGACACACATCATAAGCATACACAAACTTATTAGAGCCCCAACAGAAACAGTCTTAATCATTTATTTACAAAAACATGAAATTGTTTCTATTTGGAAAAACAGACTAAGTGGCACAACCAGAGAATGTACTTCTTAATAACAAAGCAGATTAAGAAAGAATAGGCGCACAGTAAAATAACTTCAATATAGTTAATGTGAACTAGAGAAATTTCCCATTTTATGCAGCACTGAATCTACCAGGCTCACCAGCATTATCATTACTACTAAAAAAAGAGAAAAAAAGCATTTGACTAGAAGGAGAGTTGATTTTTAAATATGCTTACAGAATAATGTTTGTCAATATTCTGCCAGGTATTCAGAATCTAAAGCATCCAGCAAAGAAACTATTCTTAAATCTTAAACTCTAGTCAAAAGAGAAAAGAAAAAAAAAAATGGAACAAGCCTCATTTTTCTTTGTTGTTTATCCTTTGAACTGTTAAAAACTCCTTGAAAAGTTTTTTGCAAGTTATTAGGTGTATATATCCATAATACTTCCCACTTTGTTAATTTAAACCTAGACAGTATATTAAAAAGCAGAGACATCACTTTGCCAACAAAAGTCTGTATAGTCTAAGTTATGGTTTTTCCAGTAGCCATGTATGGATGTGAGAGTTGGACCATAAAGAAGGCTGAGCACCGAAGAATCGATGCTTTCAAACTTTGGTGCTGGAGAAGACTCTTGAGATTCTTTTGCATAGCAAAGTGATCAAACCAGTCAATCCTAAAAGGAAATCAGTCCTGAATATTCATTGTAAGGACTGGTGCTGAAACTGAAGCTTCAATACTTTGACGACCTGATGCAGAACAGACTCATTGGAAAAGATCCTGATGCTGGGAAAGATTGAGGGCAAGAGAAGAGGGTGAAAGAGGATGAGATGGTTGGATGCCATCACAGACTCAATGGACATGAGTTTAAACAAACTCAGGGAGATAGTGAAGGAAAGGGAAGCCTGGCGTGCTGCAGTCCATGGAGTCGCAGAGTCGGACATGACTTAGCGACTGAACAATAACAACAAAATATGTGTATTTTCAGAGTAAACTTTATTTACCACGATTCTCAGTCTTCAGATGAATCACCTACAATCAGAATGTGTGGCCATACCCCTTCCTAAATCACTCAATCCCTATTAAGTTCAGATTAAAGAAAATGACGTCTCAGAGAGCATTAGGAATAATCGTCCTTTCTACAACCTATAATTTGATCATGAATAATTATGTGATGTAACAATAGAATAATTGGACTTGTTTCTCGGTGTTTCTGTGTGGACTAGTCATGCCACATTTGCTAAATCATATTTTTAAATGACCTATTAAAATTAGTCAGCTTTATAAATGTCATGGCTAGAAAAGATTTAGATAATTGCAAAGCATGTGGTATTCAAGATTGTATTTTAGTTTTCTTCCATAATACTGGAAAAAATAATTCAATAAAAAATTTTACACCAAATTATTTCAATGAGCTAGACACTACTGGAGATAAGTAAATCCGACAGGGAAATCATTATATATACAGTCCCAGGGAAGAGAAAGACATTCCTGAAAACCCCCACAAATAAATACATATTTACAAACCAGGATAATGTGAAGAAAGAAAAAGCATAGTCATCAGTGAGTGAATATAATAGGATTTCAGAAGTTTTCCCTAAACCAGCCATCTGTGAGCTAAGATTGTTATATTGTTATAAAATATATGTAACTTCACATTTATCATTTTAATCACAATTCAGTAGCATTAAATACATTCACCATGCTGTGTAACCATCACCACTATCTATATCTAAAACGTGTTCATTTTCCCCAACAAAACTCCCTGCCCATTAAGCAATAATTCTCCCTCCCTCTCTCCGAGCCCCTGGCAGTCTCTATTCTATTTTCTGTCTCAATGAATTTGTTTTTTCTAGCTACCTCAAAAAACTGGAGAAGGGGATGATGGAGGATGAGATGGTTGGATGGCATCACTGACTCAGTGGCATGAGTTTGAGCAAGTTCCAGGACATGGGGAAGGACAGGGAAGCCTGGTGTGCTGCAGTCCATGGGGTCGCAAACAGTCAGACAGGACTGAGCAACTGAACAACAAAAATCTGTACAATATTTGTCCTTCTATATCTGGCTTAGTTCACCTAGCTTAATATTTTCAAGGTCCATCCATGTAGCATATATTACAGGGTCATTCTCTTTACCGGTTGAGCAATATTTCATTATATGTATATACCACGTTCTGTTTATCTGTTCATTAGTTGATGGACACTGAATTGTTCCAACTTTTACCTTTTAGCTATTGTGAATAACGCTGCTATGAACATTGGTGTACAAATATCTATTCTAGTTCCTGCTTTCAATTTTTGGGGATATATTCTTAGAAGTTAAATTGCTGGGGCATGTGGTAGTTCTACATGTCACTTTTTATAAAACCACAAAATTGTTTGCCACAGCTGCTATATCATTTTACATTCCCTTCCAGCAATACACAAGCAGTCCAATTTCTCCTCAAGCAACACTTTCTATTTTCCATTTTTTAAATTATAGGCATCTTAGGAAATATGAAGTGGTATCTGACTGTTGTTTTTATTTGCATTTCCCTAATAACGAATGACAATGAAAAAATTTTTCATGTGCTTATTGGACATTCGTATATCTTCTCTGGATAGATGTCAAACAAGTCCTTTGCCCATTTTTCAAATGGACTGTTGGGTTTCTGTCGTTGAGTTTGAGGAGTCCTTTATATAATATGGATAATAAACACATAAGATATTTAATTTGCAGATATTTTCTTCCATTCTTTATATTTACATTCAGCTCAAAGCTGAGACTTTTAAGAATAAATAGGAGTTATCTAGATGACAAAAGAGAGAGAAAAAAAAATCTCTCTAAGCAGAAAGATTAGTCTGAGCAACTGTAAATATTGCCTTTTCCCCCCAAGGAACGTAGCATTGATATCTCATTTTTCTATTCCTCTTACATAGATTGCATTAAATTAATCTGATATCTAACATTTCTTTGGGGAGATATGCTGAGTTATTTACTTTACTCTGGGGTCGTCAACAGAATAATACAGGGAAGCAATAAACCCACTCTCCACTTCATCTTGCAAACAAAGTGAGTCATAAATGTGCCACTTTGATTTTTCTTCCAGAATCCAATAGGTAGTAGTGATTCAGAAAAGCACAACTCACAGTTCAGTTCAGTTCAGTTCAGTCGCTCAGTCGTGTCCGACTCTTTGCGACCCCATGAATCACAGCATGCCAGGCCTCCCTGTCCATCACCAACTCCCGGAGTTCACTCAGACTCACGTCCATCGAGTCCGTGATGCCATCCAGCCATCTCATCCTCTGTCGTCCCCTTCTCCTCCTGCCCCCAATCCCTCCCAGCATCAGAGTCTTTTCCAATGAGTCAACTCTTCGCATGAGGTGGACAAAGTACTGGAGTTTCAGCTTTAGCATCATTCCCTCCAAAGAAATCCCAGGGCTGATCTCCTTCAGAATGGACTGGTTGGATCTCCTTGCAGTCCAAGGGACTCTCAAGAGTCTTCTCCAACACCACAGTACAAAAGCATCAATTCTTCGGCACTCAGCCTTCTTCAGAGTCCAACTCTCACATCCATACATGACCACAGGAAAAACCATAGCCTTGACTAGACGGACCTTGTCGGCAAAGTAATGTCTCTGCTTTTGAATATACTGTCTAGGTTGGTCATAACTTTTCTTCCAAGGAGTAAGCGTCTTTTAATTTCATGGCTGCAGTCACCATCTGCAGTGATTTTGGAGCCCAAAAAAATAAAGTCTAACACTGTTTCCATTGTTTCCCCATCTATTTCCCACGAAGTGATGGGACCGGATGCCATGATCTTCATTTTCTGAATGTTGAGCTTTAAGCCAACTTTTTCGCTCTCCTCTTTCACTTTCATCAAGAGGCTTTTTAGTTCCTCTTCACTTTCTGCCATAAGGGTGGTATCATCTGCATATCTGAGGTTATTGACATTTCTCCCAGCAATCTTGATTCCAGGTTGTGTTTCTTCCAGTCCAGCGTTTCTCATGATGTACTCTGCATATAAGTTAAATAAGCAGG
>SJYT01070377.1:0-78559 GCA_006410635.1 Cephalophus harveyi | reverse complement strand
TCGAGCCCATCCTTGCATGAAATGTTCCCTTGGTATCTCTAATTTTCTTGAAGAGATCTCTAGTCTTTCCCATTCTGTTATTTTCCTCTGTTTCTTTGCATTGATTGCTGAAGAAGGCTTTCTCATCTCTTCTTGCTATTCTTTGGAACTCTGCATTCAGGTGCTTATATCTTTCCTTTTCTCCTCTCTTCTTTTCACAGCTATTTGTAAGGCCTCCCCAGACAGCCATTTTGCTTTTTTGCATTTCTTTTCCATGGGGATGGTCTTGATCCCTGTCTCCCGTACGATGTCACGAACCTCATTCCATAGTTCATCAGGCACTCTATCTATCAGATCTAGGCCCTTAAATCTATTTCTCACTTCCACTGTATAATCATAAGGGATTTGATTTAGTTCATACCTGAATGGTCTAGTGGTTTTCCCTACTTTCTTCAATTTGAGTCTGAATTTGGTAATAAGGAGTTCATGATCTGAGCCACTGTCAGCTCCTGGTCTTGTTTTTGTTGACTGTATAGAGCACAACTCACAAGATCAAACATTAATTCTCATAAAAAGTACAGAACAAAATTATAAGGAGAAAGAATCTAATTATCTAACAATTAGTAAAGCCCACCTTGCCCATAATAGAATTAGCAATTACATCATTATGAAGAGCAGTGTTAGAAAAGGCCCTTCTAGGCAATTAAAACATTTATGGGAGGGGAGAAAGAGGAAGTTGGTGGAAGGGGAAGCTAATGAGTGTTAACATGGTAAATTTCTGTAATTTACACTAGTTTTATTAAACATTTTACATGATCTGTCAGATGTCTCTACTTCATTAATCTATTTTGAATGAAATGAATGAATATAATCCAGTTAGGAAATGGACTCTATTTTCCAGTATGTTTTCATGTTTTCATTGAAAGTGATCAAAGTCTTAAGCCTCTATTTTTGTTGAATTTGAATATGACTATTCCATGATTTTTTAAATCATCTCCCCCTTTCACTCTGCATTCTGTTGGGTTTATAATAAATAAAAAGTGAGCTTATTTCTAAGCTTTATCCTTTTTCATCATTATTGCTTTAGCTACATAAAGCCTCAGATGAAGCTTTGAAATTATTGCTTGTAAGAGCCTAATAAATTTTGCAGACAAGTCAACATCATTTGATATTTCTCTTTGGGTTGTGAAGGTGCAGGGAAAGAGAAGCGTAGAGGAAGAGGAGAGGTGGGCAACAAGAAGGACAGCAATGTTCCCCTTCTCTGTGCGGGCTGGGGTGGGAAAGAATCTGTGTATATTTAAATTCCAAGTTTTAAATATTTCAAAGTTATGTATTTAATTTTCACAGTATTATTTTGTACTGTTACTGATGGTTCCATTTCTATTTGAGAAATTAAAGGGCTGTGCATGCCTGCTAAGTCACTGCAGTCTTGTCCTACTCTTTGCGACCCTGTGGACTGTAGCCCAGGCTCCTCTGTCCATGGGATTCCCCAGGCAAAAATACTGGAGTGGGTTGCCCTGCCTTACTCAAGGGGATCTTCCTGACCCAGGGATCAAACCTGGGTTTCCCACATTGCAGGCAGATTCTTTACCACTAGGGCCACCTGGGGCCAAGGGCCCCCCAAGTACCGTCTATTTATATATATAAACATTTCCAGAAATGCAAAAGATAGCAATTCATTGAAGTATATTACAAAACGTGAAAGAGACTTTCTGTTACTTACTACATGAAGAAATGTCACAATGTACTTACCATAGAGATTGTTCTAGAATATTATGTTTATTAGGACATTGTATTTGGTTTGATATCTGTCATTTTAATTATGTTTTCTCTATTTTAATGCTTCCTTCTTATCTTTTGTATATTTCACCTTTGCAAAGATGTATTGATTTACTTGGTATCGATTACTTGGTATCGATTTACTTTTATCTTTTATCTATGACTTGTAAGGTTAACACCCTATTTTAAAGGTAATCTTACATGATTATCTTAAAATATTAAAATTCTTTTTAACTAATTATGTCAACAATAACTGACTTCCTTTGATAACGTCAAGGAAGTGAACACTGATGACATGCCCATTTTTGCTATTTCCCTTTTATACTTTGGATTATGTTAATCTGGAGTTTAAAAATCTCATTTCAGAAAATTTTCTTTTTATATTTACATTGATTATTTTACTTTTGTTCCCATCAGTTCAGTTCAGTCACTCAGTCATGTCCAACTCTTTGCGACCCCATGAATCGCAGCACGCCAGGCCTCCCTGTCCATCACCAACTCCCAGAGTTCACTCAGACTAAGGGTGGTGTCATCTGCATATCTGAGGTTACTGATATTTCTCCCATCAATCTTGATTCCAGCTTGTGCTTCTTCCAGTCCAGCGTTTCTCATGATGTACTCTGCATAGAAGTTAAATAAGCAGGGTGACAATATACAGCCTTGACGTACTCCTTTTCCTATTTGGAACCAGTCTGTTGTTCCATGTCCAGTACTAACTGTTGCTTCCTGACCTGCATATAGGTTTCTCAAGAGGCAAGTCAGGTGGTCTGGTGTTCCCATCTCTTTCAGAATTTTCCACATAATTACTCTCAATTACCTAATGTTCCTCTTCTTATTGCTTAGTGATTTGCAAGTTTGTACTTTGTTTTGTATCCTATTTATCCTACAATTTTAGTTTCAATGATTATAACCACTTTTTCCTCAATCACAGTTTCCCTAATGAAGAATGCAATTGCTTATTCATCTCTTAATTGTTCAGAGTACATTTGCTGTATGTCTTGCTGGAAAACAGACTTGAGTAGTAAATGTTCCAAGAATTTCCAGATTCGAGAATTGGTCTCATCTTGCCTCTTGAAAAGGATAGTTCCTTAGCTGGGGATATAATACTTAAGTCTATATTCAATAAAGTATGAAGTTGCAGGTAACAAAAATCACAATTATTGGTTTTTATTTTATTTTGTGCAACAAGAAGTGTTTGTGGTTGCTGACTTTGGCTCAGCTGCCAGTGTGGATGCTGTAGCTACAGCCATCATGTCTGTGGTACCAGAATAAAAGTCCCCAAAGATATCCACATCCTAATCCTTGGCAACAGGGAATCAAGGTTGCTAATTCCTAACTGGAGATAGAAAGAATTATCTGGGTGGATCCAATATAATCAGTGATTATAAGTGGAAGAGGGAGAGGGTAGAGAGTCAATGAAAACACAGCCCAACATTGCTGGCTATAAAGACAGAGGACAATATGAGTTATGGAATGCAGTTATATCTAGAAATGGCACTAGAAAAGGCAAGGAAACAGTGCCTCCAAAAGGAACACAGACCTGCCGACATCTTGATTTTTTTCTTTTTTAAACCCAGCTAGACCTATTTCAGACCTCTGGCCTCCAGAACTATAAAATAATACCTTTGAGTTGTGTTCAGTCACTAAGTTATTTTTTGTTTGGGGGAGTTTGTGTGTGTGTGCGTGTGTGCGTGTGTGTGTGTGGGTGTGTGTGTGTGTGTGGCATTTGGTAGGAAACCAGGCCAATGTCCAAGGGATGATTTCAAAGCAAGACAGAGGGGAAAGGACCACATTGGCCGGATCTGTGTCTTTTTATCAGAAATCCAAAGGCTTTCTCAGAAATGCCCCCAGTTCCTTTTCATGAAGCAGAATTCGGTTTGGGAATCTGCTCCTAACTGTAAGAAGACTAGGAGGGCAATTACTGAAGATTTTCAGCCTCTACATTTCAGGTAGCTAAGGAGAAGAGTTGGAAATGGCTTTTTAAAAGATGATCAATTGTGTTTTATCCTTTTCTTCTTAACACTCTGAAGGTATTATTCTACAGCGATGGACCTTCTCATTAATCAATGCCCCAGAAAAGAAAAATGAACGTATCTTGCCTTTGACGCTTGTTAAAAATGAATTGTGTATAAATTTATAAGGTACTCACTGAAAAACTTTTACCAGAATATATCTTGGGATTGACTTCTGCCCATCAGTTTTGCTTAAAAGATGGCAAAACCTCTTTCAGTCTCATGACTCCTTGAAGTTAATTCAACTCTGTCATAAATACTTGTTAAGAACTTAGCATGTGCCAGATACTAAAATAAATTTTGTCAAATTTGTCTTTTTCTTTCTCTTGTGTTTTTGATCTTTCTTCTCATTCTGGCATTATTGTCATTTTAGGGGTAGAATTCCCTTTTGTATTTTTCAGACATCTTACCTTCTCTGTTATTTAAAAGAGAACTATGTCTCACATGGCATGTCTTCCTAGGTTCATGTTATATTTCACTAGTTTGTTTTCTGGAGTTTTAAGTCATTTTTCTTTTTTTCTGCATGACTGAGATGTTATTTCAGCTATTGTGCCTTTTTTTTTTTTTTTTTTTTTCACACTCCCTTTTCATCCCAACCTTTAAAAATAGGTTCTGTATCTGCTTTTAACTCACTAAGAATATAAAGTGAAAACTTTTTCTTTAAACTCTTACATCATTACTCCTTTTTCACCTTGCCTCAGATTTTTAAAATATCTCAAGTTTTGTTGTTTACTTGTTCTTAACACTGACTTGCTCCCATTGTTACTGGTGCTTAAAGGTCTGGTGGGATGATCCAGAATCCTGTATGAATGGCGAGAGAAAGAAAGTAAAAGTTGCTCAGTTGTGTCTGACTCCTTGTGACCCCAGGGACTGTATAGTCCATGGAATTCTCCAGGCCAGAATACTGGAGAGGGTAGCCTATTCCTTCTCCAGTGGATCTTCCTGATCTAGGAACTGAACCAGGGTCTCCTGTATTGCAGGTGGATTCTTTACCAGCTGAGCTATCAGGGAAGCCCATGTATGGAGAGAGAGCTATGGTCTAAGACAAGGGAACATCCTGAGAACCAGGAAATGCCCCAGCCACATCCAGAGCTATAGACAGGTCCTGCAGCAACACAGGTCATCCTTCCAATCTGGGGGGATGAGGATGTTTCCAGAAAACACAATCTAGGACCAGAGTTAGAGGACAAGACTGCATTTGGCTGGAAGAGTAGCTGCTGCTGCTAAGTCACGCCAGTCATGTCCGACACTGTGTGACCCTATAGAGTAGACAGTGGGACCATCTGCTCCATGTTGCTGATCACTGCATCTTATCTGGATCCAAGGGGAGAAGAACACAGCCCATGCAAGGGAAGGGACAGAGTGGTGTGGTGCACTTGTAAACTCTGTCCTGCACATGGGGACTGCCTAATTCTTATTAAAACCTGAGGTGTTTTCAACTTCAACTACTATCTTTTTTGGCCACATCATTCGGTATGTGTGATGTGGGACCTTAGTTTCCGAAGCAGAAATCGAACCCGTGCCTCCTGCAGTGGAAACACAGAGATCTACCCGTTGGACATCCAGGGAAATCCCTTAGCTGGATGTAAATCTGAGTAACTGCAGAGGATATTTCTTAACGAGATGGTGTCATATTTATTTTAGTAAGAAGAGGAGCCTAGCACTTCAGTCACTCCATTAACTTCCTAGAAATCATCTTTGAACATTAAAAGTATGTATCAAAGATGGTGCTTTGGAAGGATGAGGCTTCAAGAATGTCTTATGGAAAGCTGTCCTCTTCATAGACTACAGGAAAAGTAGGTAATTGTGATCATATCAGCTCATTTGTGATGGAGACTGCTGGTTGCTGGTCTAACATGCTTCCCCTTCTCCTCCCTCACTAATAGATCTTTAATTTTATTCAGTACACATGCATTCCCTGGCCAATAACATACAAGGAGAAGTCAGTGGGTGGAATGCCCAGAAAGGATCTTTAAAGGGTCTTAACTCAGCTGAAACTATGCCCTTTATTCTGTGCCCATCTTCTGTTTCTTGACTGAAACTAATAGACCTAACTGGAACTCTGGCTAAGGGGCCAATAACCTGAGAACAAATGCGTGTGGGTCATTCAGTTGCTCAGTCATGTCTGACTCTTTGTGACCCCATAGTCTGCAGCACACCAGGCTCCTCTGTTCATGGGATTTTCCAGGCAAGAATACTGGAGTGGGTTGCCATTTCCTCCTCCAGATCTTCCTGACCTAGGGATTGAACTCACATCTCCTGCCTGTGTCTCCTGCATTGATAGGCAGATTCTTTAACCACTTGAGCCATCTGGAAGCCCTCTAAAGATGGAGGAGCAGAAACCTAAGTCTCGTTGACCTGGGGCTGCCATAGCACCCCCAGATTCCTCAGTTTGTCTAAAGCACCGCTGTACAACTTCCCCTGACATCCAGCTGACACCAATCTTTAACCCATCACCCATCCTATCAGGAAAGAAGAGCCTTTCTCTTTTTTCTGTGTACTAACACCTCTGAATGTCTTTTTATTATTTTTCAGTTAAAGTGATGTCAAAGTGTAAGACTCTGATGGGTAAACTTTGAAGATCACTCACATCCAATGAGCATTCAGTTATCAATCACCATTGGTGTACAAATCAGTTCAAACTAGATTTGTCTTTCAAACAAACCAGTCCTGAAGGTTTACTCTAGAAGTTTCTAAACATTAAAAAAAAAAAAAAAGGTATAAATTGAGTTTTTGACATTTTTATTGGACAAAATGCTTGGAGATCAGATTCCAGCTTTTGGGAAGACTGCCCGTAGAGGCCACAGGGCCTGAAGTTCAGGGGAGCCAGAGACCCTGTGAGCTTGTGCGTCTGGAGCAATGGAACACCTGTCTTGGATAAGAGGTCCAAGGGCTCAGCAAATTCCTTTATTGCTTTTCATGAGAATTATTATCACTGAAATGACTTATAAAGCTCTTTGTTTATAATAACATCAGCATACACTAGCCATTCTGAAGCAAAATATAAAAGGAGAAAATTGTACATCCTTGGGGAGTGGTAGATGTTGGAGAGAGAAAAACCCAAGGAGGAGGCAAAAACAGGAAACAAACAAACAAGCAAGCAAGCAGAATCGACCAAAAAACCATCTCAAACTACCTGGAGGCTTCTACTCAGGACCTTCTTTTGGCTCCAAATTTACATTGTAGAGGGCTTCCCTGATAGAAAGTGAAGTCACTCAGTCGTGTCCGACTCTTTGTGACCCCATGGACTGTAGGTAGCCCACCAGGCTTCTCCATCCATGGGATTTTCTAGGCAAGAGTACTGGAGTGGGTTGCCATTTCCTTCTCCAGTTGGTAAAGAAGCCACCTGCAATGCAGGAGACCCAGGTTCGATTCCTGGGTCAGGAAGATCCCCTGGAGAAGGGAAAGGCTACCCACTCCAGTATTCTGGCCTGGAGAATTCCATGGACTGTATAGTCCATGGGGTCGCAAAGAGTCGGACACGACTGAGTGACTTTCACCTCACTTACACTGTAGATGATTGTGTCCCAAGATAATGAAATCTGTGAGCCACAGACTTTACTAGGTCCTGGCCTTCCGGATGGAGCAAATTTAAATACTATTATTTTTTTATTCACTTATTGTAAAATATTTCTAAGCACCTAATGTGTGCTAGGCAAGGCACTGACTATATTTTAGAAAGGATTTATGTCCAAATTAAAGAATTTATTACTTTCCTTTTTAATAGCTGCAGCTGGCAGCATGCCTTAACCACACGTTGTATGCCATCCACCTGCTTTTAAAATTCAGTTTGATAACACATAGGAGATTATGATACAGGGTGAACTGTCATCACAGAATTAAACCTCTTTGCCTCTAGGGTACAATGAAGCTTTCTTTGAAGTCTGAATGCCTCTCACGCTTTATTAACAAAAGAAAAATAACTAATTACATAAGCCTCAAATAACAAAAACTTAATTTCACATTACAGGCAACTAAAAGGCAGTATAAACAATGAGCTATGTCAGACAATAGAAAGGAATAGAATAGAGATATTTTTGCTATAATGTTAATACATGATGGATTGCAAATCACTACTGGAATTTCTGGGCTTTTTAAAGTTACTTCTATGTTTTGGTTTGATTGATACTTTTATTTTTAACATAATTTAATCATCTGCCTTTTTAAGTTTCCAAGATACCCATAACTATCTGACAATCAAATTATTACTGTATCTAGGATCATGAGTTATGTAATATTGCACATCATGTGAAGGTAAGTTTCTTCACAAAAGTCTCTCAAGGCCTTGGAGAGAACTGATTTGGAAATGAAGCCCACAGAGTTTCAGAGCAAAGAGAGGAAACAGATAAACCCACCAGTGTAAGGGGACTTACTGTTTGGATCTTCAAACGCAGAATCCCTCAACGGCATTAGGCTTGTTAATTGACTCAGATACTGCCAGTGAACAAGCCCCTTGCCCAGGAAACGCTTGTTCAGCCGCCTTTATCTTTCTCTCTCTCTCACTCATTCACCCAATTCATTAAAGCCTGTTTCTCCCAGGTGCGTCCTGAAGAGTTTCATTGTTCTGCCTATTGTACTTGTTGGCTCACAGACCTCTTTCACAATTTTCCTGCGTTTCTGAAGGCTCCTCGAGTGCCAGTTTTGACCAGCCCATTTGCAGCTAGTGCTTTAATAAAGGGGTCTTGAATAAACGGGGAAGAGAGGCGACTGGCGAAGGACAGGGTAATACGGCGAGCTGGGGCGGGGGAGGCCAGACTCCCCCTGATGCTTGTGTTCTTTCAAAGAGCCAGCAGGTGGGAGCAACACTTCGCGGGAAGACCTCGGCTCTGCCTTGTGAGGCCCGAACAATGGACCCCCCTCCCCAGTCCCATCCCGGGTTTGAGAGGAGGCTCCCGGTGGGCACGAACATTTTTTTCCTCGCGGTGCCCCCCTCGGCTCCTCAACGTTTCCAGGCACCCGCAGCGAGGACCTCCCACCGCCTCTCACTGCGTGGGGAGGCTCCCTCTAGGGAGAGGACCAGGGAGGAGGCACCCAGAGGTGCAGCGACTTGCCCCGGCCGCGTAAGCGCCTGGCAGCGACTTCAGGACCTCCCCTTCCAGACCCAGGCTTCCCTGCCCTGGGGGAGGATGGAGGGACGGAGAGTGGAGTCAGAAGCCCCACCGCCGAGCAAGATACGGGGTCACCGCGCCCAGAAGTCTATCCTGCCCCCCACCCCCCTCACCACCCAGGAGCCCTGGAGTGGAGGGAAGGCTGGGTTCCCGCTCCCCAGCCCTGAACCCCAACTTGCTACCAACGTCACTGCTCGCTGCTCCCCGGACTCCACCCCCTCGCTTTACATCTGGGTGCGTGGCCCTGCCTGCCCAGCACCCGCACCCACCAATCTTGGCTGTCTGGCACTCTCTCTCCTCCCTTCCCTGGGGGAGCTGGCAGGGGCCCAGCCTAGCTGATGTTGTAATGTCCCTGGCAGTGCCCAGGGAGAGAAGCGGCTGGGCCTGTTGCCAATCAGTTAACCCCAGGCCCTGCACCCACCTGGGCAACTTGACTCAGGCGCTAGAAAGATGAGATGCTGGTTCGGTGGGAAAGGAGACTTGGGACATGGGAAGTGCAGGGAAATTGCCCAAGTCATGGGCGCTGGGATGCTCAGATTTGCCAGGTACTGTTCAGAAGGTCAGCTGGGCTTATTCAGGGCAGTGCACATTTTTAGTGCAGAAAGATCAGAGTGAGGGCTCCTATGTACCCACCTAGTGGCCTGGGGAAGAGGACTCCTTCAGAGTCTATTGGTTCACGAGGGGCGCAAGAAGATGGCCAGCACTGGCCGCTCTCATCAGAATGCAGGGGAGCGACAGGCAGTGATGGGCTGAGCGTGGCAAGGGCAGGACCACCCCTCCTTCCCCTCCCAGCTGATCACTGTCTCCAGACCTGGGCCCTGGGCCCTGGGTCCCCAGCGCACTCCTCACTAGGTGGAAAGGGGATGCTGAGGTCTGGGGGGGCTTTGAGCCTGAAGTTTCTCTTTCTCCTCGCTCCCCTTTTACCTTCCTCTCCTAGTCCAGGTGTTTCCACAGAAGCAGCTCCTGGGACAGAACACAGTTGAGATCCTGACTAGGGGTGGAGCAGGGACAGACCCAGGGCAAGAGGGTAGGGCTCATGGGTGCCTGCCACCTGCATGAGGACCACTTGGGATCTGCAGGCATGTGCCTGCTGTCACACACACACACACACACCCCCAGCACGTACTCTCCTGCTCCACACTTGGGATCCGCAGGGATGTGCCTGCTGTCACACACACTCACACCCAGCACGCTCTCCTGCTCCACACCCGTTTCACCTCATATACACCCCATTATACACTCTCACACTTGCGCTCACAGGCACTGGTCCTGGCACTCATGGGCTTTCTTCTACCATTTTCCACTTACTCATCTCTCCTGCATATGTACCAATGGCCCCAACACCCTCCTTCATGCCCTTTTCCTGGGGCCACACGTGTCCCCTTGCCCCCCACCCCCCCCACCCATGGTACAAGCCTCAATGGCTCATTCTAAGTGGCTGTCTGGCTAGACCCAGACACTGCCTGCATCTTAAAAGCCTCCCCCAGCTCCACAGCCAGCCAGGGAGTGGGAGGCACATTTCTCTGCATCTACGTGCTCTGGGGGACATTCTCTGGGGCTGCAGGCCTCCGGAGACCCAGCACTGTCCTCTGCTAGGTAATCCATGCATCAGCTTCTCCGGCCCTGGGTGGCAGGGGCTAGAGGCACCGGAGGAAAGCCACCTCCTCACTGTGGGCTCTAGATGTCTCCTTAAAGGCCACCGGGATCCTTTTCAAGGCGGGTGGCCGGAGCTCCGAGAGACAGCTACCGAGCCCATATCCAAGGTGGAGATTGGGCAGAGGCTGCAGCAGTAAGCTGAGCAAGGATTATACTGGAATTTCCTGAGCGTTTAACAGCTGCAGAACAGGACAGAGGATAGGGCCCGTGGTGCAGGGCCCTCCCACGCCGGCCCTGCGACTAACAGGTGTGCAGACCAGCTCAGCAACCACAGCAGACACACCAGCCACTTAAAACCATTGGCCTCTTTGCCCTCGGGACCTTGTCTCACCCTGCTGGCAGGCAGGCTGCTCTGCCTCCCTGCGTCCACTGTTCAGTGATGCCCCGTGTGTGTGCTGAGCCTCTCTTTCTCTTTGAAGTTGCGGGCCTTGACCTCACTGAGACGTCGTTGATGTCATCAGTGCTTGACATCACTGACAAACATGGCATTATCATGGGACAACTTCAATTTCTTGGGAGAGAAGCTTAAAGGGATAAAAGTTATTTGCTTTTATTGTTGACATCCTTTCACTCGTTCGTTCCCAGATCCTACTGTCTCTCTAGGTCTGCTTTCACCAGATATCTGAAAATTTCTAGATATTTTGAAACCTAAAGGCCAAAGGCAGGGAGATAAATTGTAAAGATGTTATACTAATTGAGGTTTTATAAATATTTTCCTTTTTTGTTTAGATTCTGTGAGATTTTGCTTTAATTATAGAAATAAGATATGCTCATTGTGACAAGAAAAACAATTCAAGTATGTATAAGAGACAGTTAATAAGAGCCCCCCCCACCCCCATCCTCCATTTCTACCTCCTACAGTTACCAGTTTTAATGGCCCTATATATCTTTTGCCATACCTTCCTCCAAGCTCATTGGCCTTATATTACTTAGTATTTACAATTTATGAATCCAGGTACATAAATTATATTTAAGTCAGCTTGGTTCATAAATTTTCACATTTAGCATTTTAATGTGAGCACAGTTAACTTTTTAAATTCTTACAGGTTTACTCATGTATTTTTAAATCTTTCATTTTTATAGAAAACAACTCTCGTAAGCTATGATTTATAAGCTAAGACTCTACACATCTTTAATCTTTGCCAGTTTGTGAAAACAAAATACAATCCCGATGTTATGAAACTGCCGTGTTTTTTGTAAACTAAAAAAATGTAGCAAGCTTGTGGCTATAGTGTTTCTACTGTATACAAAAGATAGAAAATGGTATAACCAGATAAGGAGCTGAGACACACACACACACAAAATGGATCTGGTCATGAAATGCAATTTTTATCACAAGAAACTTGGTCTAATCAGTCTCATTTTCTGAGCTATCATTTTACATCCACATTTCTGCTGCTCCTGGTGTTTTTATTTTTAAAGCCAGTACACATCTGAAATGTGAATGTTTTCCTGATGGAGAAAAGTCTTCTGCTTTTTCAGAGGTTAGAGGATTTCTAAACCGTGACCAATTCCTCTCCTGAGCTGGAGAAGACAGAGAAATCTCAAACAGGTTGAAGGGAAGAGGATGATGGGACCTGACCTTACAGAGGCCTGTCTCCCTCTGTGTGGCAGCCCAGATGTGATCAGCTGCTCCCAGGGCACCCTCCTGGACCAAATGCTGAAAGATGTCCTAGTCCTCAGCCACTGAAGGCACCTTTGAACATCAAGTTCTAAGTCCTGACTGTTTTGTATTCCAGGCATGTGATGGAGCTGCGTGTTCTTGTCACTTACATTTCTGCCTTTGAATCTTGTTTCAAAAGAATCTGCAGTGGCAGGAATTAGTTGACAGCAGTTTCTCCATATCTTGATAAAGTTACCTCTATCCTTATTTTTATCCTTGCCATAAAGATACACTCATTTTCTTTTTATACATTAAAAGACTTGGATTTATCTAGTTGGTTGGATACATAAGAGCCGACCTTACTTCCTAGTCTCACTCAGCAACAATTTTTTTCTGAAGAAACTTATTTATAACCATCCGTCTTTCGGATCCAAATCTAACAGAGGTCCTCATCAAACAGCAAAAGTACACTTCTGGGTACTTGAAAGTTCTCAACCATTTCTTTTTAATGAATACCTTGTTCTTTGTAACATTTCAAAAAATTACTTGGGGCAATCTACATGTGATGTTTCCACTTCATTGTTTTTTTTTTTTTTTCCCTGATTCCTCTTGACATTAGCAACTGAGTGGCTTTAACTTGTTTTATAATTGCTTCTGTTCTTTTCTGGATCTTCTGGAGAGAGGCCAGATTCATGTTGTCATCTAGATGCATACTAAAGCTATGCAGACACCCTATTGTAGCCACAAGCCATTTACTTGTATTGTGGGTCATCAAAGCAAATGCTTGGCCATTCATCTTCTAGTATGTTCCATACTTCACAGCTGATGTGATTGGCAGTGTGCATCTTTTTCTCTCATGTTTCGCTGTCTCTCCAAAAATTCCCTGGTATCCAAAGTGTTCATTATTCCTTCTCCATGATTATTTGTCTAGTTATAAGTTTAAGAAGACACAGTGCTTGTAGTTTCTTCTTTGTACAGATTCCAGATTCCATCCGTGTTCTGACTGAAAGAGGCTATTTTAAAGAATATCTGCTGGCCGAATGGTATAATAGCCTTCACTGTTTAAAGACGTCTTGCTGGCATTTTCAGTTCTTGATAACAGCTTTCCTAAAGACTCTGTGACAGAGAGTGGGATAGAATCTGGTCTGCTCTAGTGTGTGAAGCGTGCCTTCAAATTAAGCCATTAAGATTGGGTCTTGAGGGGGGTTGTACCCACAACATGAATTACTTTAGGACATTTCTTAAGCAGCCATTTATTATTTTTTAAATTCTTTTTTTGTGCAAAATTGCCATTTTTTAGTTTTATGTTTAGATTATGTAAGAGGACTGAAATACGGAAACTATCAACATTTAAACAGCCGTTGTTGATGGGACCATGCTTTTTACTTTACCATCTCCTGGTTCTTCTTTGAAACATTAATATAATCTGTGAATGATTTTGGGGAAAGTATTTGCAAATAACTTGTGCTTCTTAGTAATAATTTGCTTTATGGAAATGATTCTTCCCCCACCCACCCCAGCTTTAAGAAAGTGAAGTCGCTCAGTCGTGTGTGACTCTTTGTGACCCCATGGACTGTAGCCCACCAGGCTCCTCCATCCATGGAATTTTCTAGGCAAGAGTACTAGAGTGGGTTGCCATTTCCTTTTCCAGGGGATCTTTCTGACCCAGGGATCGAACCCAGGTCTCCTGCATTGCAGGCAGACGCTTTACCATTTGAGCCATACTGAGGTACAGTTGACATATAATATTGTGTAAGTTCAAGGTACACAAGGTGGAAATTTCCACATGCTCCTTACTTGTCTCCATATGCCATAAACTGAACTCTCTATTTCTCATATGGTGTTCTAGAGGCCTGAAAGGTAAACTGTAGTGGCCACTTGGCAGACTTCCACTCATGTCAGGCCATGCAGATGCACAAATGGTGTCTTTTCATGAAAATCACCTGGAGATAATGCTGAAGGATTCAGCCGATAGCATGGCCAGCATTAACTGAAAAAAATGAGACTGGTAGGAATCAAATCATGATTTTCACGTTTGTCAAAGTAGAATGTCGTTTAATAGTTTGGTCTCAGTTTCATTGTGAAATGTATAATTTTTTTTGGTTCCAACCTCCAATTGGCTTTTATTTTTACTCTCAATCTTTTGAGTCTTTTGAGCAACGTGCCTCTTGTTTTCTTCTCAAGAGAAATCAATGGCCTCTACTTCTCTTGTCCATGCAGCTGTGCAACTCACAGGCTTTTGAGACTCAGTCGCAAGGAGAGAGAGAGAGCTCGCCTTAGACCAATTGACCTTAGACCAACAAGCAAAGAAGGGTCTGAGCCCGTTTTCCTTCACCGTGACCCTGGAGGCAGCCACGGCTCTTGGTCCTGTGTTTGTGAGCTGCAGTGCTGTGCTTCTAAAGGCTGGAGAATGTTTTATATAAAAACATAGCTTATCACATAGTCCTGAGAAAACATTTTGAGGGCATGAACATTTTGATTCATTTTACTGAATAGTTATTATTTTTAGATAAAAATAGGGCTTCCCTGGTGGCTCAGATGGTAAAGAATCTCTGTAATACGGGAGACCTGGGTCCAATCTCTGGGTCAGGGAAGATGTCTTGGAGAAGGGAATGGCAACCTACTCCAGTATTCTTGCCTGGAGAATCCCATGGGCAGAGGAGCCTGGCAGGCTACAGTCCATGGGGTCACAAAGAGTTGGACACGACTGAGCAACTAACACTTCCACTTTTCACTAAACAGTTATTATTTACAGATTTAAAATATTGATGATTTCACTGAAAAATAATATGCATGCAAGATTTTTATCATTAATAGTTTCATCTTAATCAATTTATTTATGGCCATTTCCTTTGGCATGTGTTATCTTAGTTCCCCCACCAGGGATCAAATCCACACCCGCTCCATTGGGAGCAAGGAGTCTTAAGCACTGGACCACCAGGGAAGTCCCAAGATTTTAAACTGGAAAAACTAAAGGTTTATATAGCAACTTCCCATTGGCTATCTATTTTACATATGATAATGTGTATGCTTCAGTGCTTCCTCCCACCCTCTCCTTACCCCTGTGTCCAAAGTCTGTTCTCTTTGTCTGCATCTCTATTCCTGCCCTGCAAATAGGTTTATCGGTACCATTTTTTGACATGGTACTCTGTGACAAGCTAGAGGGGTGGGATGGGGCAGTTTCTAGAGGGAGAGTACATGTGTATACTTATGGCTGATTCATTCAGGCAGAAATCAACCCAGTATTGTAAAGGACTTATCCTCCAATTAAAAATAAATTTCTAAAAACTGAAGGACAAGAAAAGAAAAAAATGAGGATATGAGAATATAGGTTTATATAGCAACTTCCCATTGGCTATCTATTTTACATATGATAATGTGTATGCTTCAGTGCTTCCTCCCACCCTCTTCTTACCCCTGTGTCCAAAGTCTGTTCTCTTTGTCTGCATCTCTATTCCTGCCCTGCAAATAGGTTTATCGGTACCATTTTTTTACATGGTACTCTGTGACAAGCTAGAGGGGTGGGATGGGGCGATTTCTAGAGGGAGAGTACATGTGTATACTTATGGCTGATTCATTCAGGCAGAAATCAACCCAGTATTGTAAAGGACTTGTCCTCCAATTAAAAATAAATTTCTAAAAACCGAAGGACAAGAAAAGAAAAAAATGAGGATATGAGAATAAATGTTTCTTGCATTATTCCTCATGCTTTCCCTCTCCCTTTCTTCCCAGAGTTTGTCTACCCTTCTTTAAGATCCTTACATACATGCGTGTTTGCTAAGTCACTTCAGTCTTGTCCAGCTCTTTGCAACCCCATGGACCATAGCCCACTTGGCTTCCCTGTCCACTGGGTTCTCCAGGCAAGACTACTGGAGTGGGTTGCCATGCCCTCCTCCAGGGAATCTTCCCAACCCAGGGACTGAACCTGCATCTCTTTCATCTCCTGCATTAGCAGATGGGTTCTTTACCACTAGTGGCATCTGGGAAACCCCTTTACAAACCTATGTATTATATACGTAGGGCCTTCTTACGTTACCAGTCAGGAGCATACTGTATATGACTCTGCAATGGACTATGTACTTTCACTTGGACATTATTTCCATATCAGTACATAAACACTAGCCCTTATTCCTTTTGGAGGCTGTGCCATAATTTTTTAGTCATCCTTCTATTGATGAATAGTTACTTTGCTGTATTTTTCCTTACCAGCAATGATGCAATAAATATTCTTGTTTGAACATCTGTGCAAAGGGATCCAGGTATAGATACCTGAAGGACAAATTCTTAGACGTGAACCTGCTAGATAGACATCACCAATGTTCCTTCTAAGAGTATACACCAACTCGAACCCGTAAGAGTAGACACCAACTCGAACCCACAGTGAATACAAGAGAGCCTACTTCTCACACCTTCTCCTACTCAGGCATTGTTAATTTCATAGAACAAATGACATGCTTCCCTTTCATTATGAGTAAGCTAGGGAGCATCTTTATATACATATAAGGGCATACATTTATTTTTCTGTAAGCCAGAGAAAAAACGTGCTGCTTGTAGAGAGAGGACCTAAATAGCTCCATCCCTTCTCTATCCTGGCTGCTTTAACAGGCAGAATCTTTCTGCCTTTGTTCATTTTCATGTCTGCTCTGGCACTCTCCCTCCCTTCATACCCCACGGCTCTCCTTCTGCGGTCCCTCTCGCTTCACTGCCTCTCTGAAATGTCCTAGAGTGTCCAAGTCTGATGGGGGTTGGGAGGTGTTGGGGAGAGGGGACCGCATGTCCCCCCAGGGAAGGAGTAGCTTATAACTCCCCTGCTTTTAATGAGAAGCATCTTCTGACTTTCTATACAGGGCGGCCTTAGGAGGAAGGGAGGAGAATAAATGAAGAGAAAGAACTTGAATAGCTCCTTCCAGAAGAAAAGGGGTACAACTGGCTCAGAGCTACCCTGTGCTGTAAGTTGTTTTGCTGTCTAGCTCAGTCATGTCCAACTCTTTTGCGACCCCATGGACTGTAGCCCGCCAGGCTCCTCTGTCCATGGAGATTTCCCAGGCAAGAATACTGGCGTGGGTTGCCATTTCCTTCTCCGGGGGATCTTGCTGACCCAAGAATCAAACACGCGTCTCCTGCCATGCAGGCAGATTCTTTATCACTGTGCCACCTGGATCAGGGAGGGCCACGAGCAACAGATGCTCAGAGGTGGGTCGCCTGCACAGTGTAGGAGGTAGACCAACTGGGTGTGTGGTCCCCCAACGTGGTGGACTCGACACAGGTCAGGAGAGATTTGGCTTCCTGCTCGCCCCACCCGTGCTTGGTGCTGGGGCACTTGGAGAGCTTCAGGGGGAGACCCAGGGCCAGGTTTTGGAGGCTGTACCAACTGTGAAGCAGTGCAGCAACTTCTTACTGGCCTCTTCTTTCCTTTGTATCTGGAAGCAGGTTTGGCTGCAGACTCTAGCCTTGCAAAGCGGCAGCCCCACTTGGGAGCAGGGTGGTGGCAGGGCCATGGTGGGAGCCCTGAAGATGCCTCATGGCTGCTGAGGGGGCTGCCCCGTCAGGGAGCAGAGCGGCGGGCATGGTCGGCAGCCTGTGTGTTCTAGCCCTGGTGTCCTCAGTCCTGGCTCTGGAAGGTAAGCGGGGAGGGGAGATGGAGGAAGTCCCACCTGCCCGTAGAGACCCAGCACATGTGGGAAGTGGGAAAGATTCAGAAAAGAGTGAGACATCAAGAGAGGAAAAGGGATGGGGAAAATTTCAGAGAAGGGCTCCCAGGAGACAATCAGGCTCCTGCTGGTCACTTAAATGAATCTGGGAGGAAAATTCTCTTCCCAGTGGGGCTGGGGTGGGCTTAGCCCTGCAGGCTGAAGACCCGGCCGCTGAGTGTCCCTTCTTGTCTCTGGGCAGAGGTGTTGCTGGATACCACTGGAGAGACATCTGAGATTGGCTGGCTCACCTACCCACCAGGTGGGGTGAGTATCGCTCTTGCATTCTGAGCCCGCTGCCCCTCCCCATGCCCCATTCAGAAGCTCCGTGATTCCAGGGAGGAAACTCTCAGTGGAGATGGCTGGGCTAAGAGGTCTGCCCTCCAGAGGAACAGGACTTCTAGGCATCCTCAGGGGCTTTGCATGTGCTTGATTCTAAGATGGGCTGGAAGGGCTATGCCCCGCCTCCCTGCCCCCTACCGACCCAGGAGCTGCTAACCGTGCCTCTGTGGTTCCTCCCTACAGTGGGACGAAGTGAGCGTTCTGGACGACCAGCGACGCCTGACTCGCACCTTCGAGGCATGCCACGTGGCTGGGGCCGCTCCAGGCCCGGGGCAGGACAACTGGCTGCAGACACACTTTGTGGAGCGGCGAGGGGCCCAGCGGGCGCACATCCGACTGCACTTCTCAGTGCGGGCCTGCTCCAGCCTGGGCGTGGCGGGGGGCACCTGCCGGGAGACCTTCACGCTTTACTACCGCCAGGCCGAGGAGCCCGATGGCCCTGACAGCATCTCCTCCTGGCACCTCAAACGCTGGACCAAGGTGGACACGATCGCGGCGGATGAGAGTTTTCCTGCCTCCTCGGCCTGGGCAGTGGGCCCCCCGCGGGCCGGGCAGAGGGCGGGGCTGCAGCTGAACGTCAAGGAGCGGAGCTTCGGGCCCTTGACCCAGCGTGGCTTCTACGTGGCCTTCCAGGACACCGGGGCCTGCCTGGCCCTCGTGGCGGTCAAGCTCTTCTCCTACGCCTGCCCCTCTGTGCTCCGCGCCTTCGCCTCCTTTCCTGAGACGCAGGCCAGTGGGGCTGGGGGGGCCTCCCTGGTGGCGGCCGTGGGCACCTGTGTGGCACACGCAGAGCCGGAGGAGGATGGAGCAGGGGGCCAGGCAGCGGGCAGCTCCCCAAGGCTGCACTGCAACGGGGAGGGCAAGTGGATGGTTGCCGTCGGGGGCTGCCGCTGCCAGCCGGGGCACCAGCCTGCGCGGGGAGACAAGGCCTGCCAAGGTGAGACCCCTGCTCGCTTGCACTTGAGATGGCTCCTGAACGGGTCCACACTTCATTTTGTACCCACTGCCCAAAGGTCAACAATAAGCTGTTTTAGGAAAGGACCCTTGTTTTCTCCGGATTTATTTCCTAAAGCACCCAGGCTTGCTTTCATCCACTCATCTGAAACTTCTGGAACTTTCTGGAGAATTCCACAGCACTTGCTGGGGCTCCCAGGGCTACAGGCCTCTGAAGGGATGGCGATGAAAGGCGTTGAACTCCTGGGCTGTTGTGGGATGGGGCCCTTTGTCTGCATTTGCTGTCTAGCTAGGGATGGATCATCCCATGGCCAGGATCGTCCCGGGAGGCATTGGGTACAACTGAACAGGGTGCTTCTGCTGTGAGTGCAGCTGCAGGCGGCCTCTGCAGAGGCAGGTTGTGAAGGCAGACCAGGCCCTGCCGCTAGTGCCTGGCCTGCTGCAGCCCCCACCACACAGGACTTTTTCCATCAATGGAAATGTAATTCCGCCCCCAGCAAAATGGCAGAAGTCGTGTCAGGGTCTGCCCGAAGGAGGCGGAGAGGGAGGAGAGGGGTGAGGAGGAGAGGCAGATCTCGGGAGGAACGGCAGGCCTGGGGGAATGGCAGTGCCAGTGTTGGGGGGGCTCAGGATGGCAGTGTGGACCTGAGGCCGCTCCCTCCTCTGCCCCTTAGCCTGCCCTCGGGGGTCCTACAAAGCCTTGGCTGGGAATGCCCCCTGCTCACCATGCCCTGCTCGAAGCCACGCCCTGGCCCCTGCGGCCCCTGTGTGCCCCTGCCTGGAGGGCTTCTTCCGGGCCAGTTCAGACCCCCCAGAGGCTCCCTGCACTGGTGAGTCCCCCACCCAGCCCAGGGGTGGAATCGGGATGCAGTGGGGCTAGGAGAGCGTGACCTGAGGGCACAGGGGTGGCTGGTTGGCATTTGCAGTGACTTTTTCCTCCTCTGTCCTTGCTCTCCTTCCCCACCACCTGCCCCTGCTGCTCCGCTCCGGCCCACCTGCTTCCTCCCTCCACTGTCTCCTTCCTTCTTCCTTCCCCCACTACCCCCGCCCCGCAACTCCCTACTCCCTGGCCCTTGTCCGCTTCACACGCGCGGTCTCCCCAGGCCCCCCGTCAGCCCCCCAGGAGCTGTGGTTCGAGGTGCAGGGCTCCGCCCTCATGCTGCACTGGCGCCTGCCTCGGGAGCTTGGGGGCCGCGGGGACCTGCTCTTCAATGTGGTGTGCAAGGAGTGTGGAGGGGCTGGGGGCCAGGGCCCTTGTCGCCGCTGTAGGGACGAGGTGCATTTCGACCCCCGCCAGAGGGGCCTGACCGAGAGCCGCGTGCTCATCGGGGGGCTGCGGCCACACGTACCCTACATCCTGGAGGTGCAGGCTGTCAACGGGGTGTCAGAGCTCAGCCCCGACCCTCCCCAGGCTGCAGCCATCAATGTAAGCACCAGCCACGCAGGTGAGCCTCAGCCACCCCTAAACTTCCGGTCTCCTCCTCAGAATGCCCCCGTACCCCACTTCTGCTCTCCACCCCGTTGAAGGAGGCGGAGAGGGAGGAGAGGGGTGAGGAGGAGAGGCAGATCTCGGGAGGAACGGCAGGCCTGGGGGAATGGCAGTGCCAGTGTTGGGGGGGCTCAGGATGGCAGTGTGGACCTGAGGCCGCTCCCTCCTCTGCCCCTTAGCCTGCCCTCGGGGGTCCTACAAAGCCTTGGCTGGGAATGCCCCCTGCTCACCATGCCCTGCTCGAAGCCACGCCCTGGCCCCTGCGGCCCCTGTGTGCCCCTGCCTGGAGGGCTTCTTCCGGGCCAGTTCAGACCCCCCAGAGGCTCCCTGCACTGGTGAGTCCCCCACCCAGCCCAGGGGTGGAATCGGGATGCAGTGGGGCTAGGAGAGCGTGACCTGAGGGCACAGGGGTGGCTGGTCGGCATTTGCAGTGACTTTTTCCTCCTCTGTCCTTGCTCTCCTTCCCCACCACCTGCCCCTGCTGCTCCGCTCCGGCCCACCTGCTTCCTCCCTCCACTGTCTCCTTCCTTCTTCCTTCCCCCACTACCCCCGCCCCGCAACTCCCTACTCCCTGGCCCTTGTCCGCTTCACACGCGCGGTCTCCCCAGGCCCCCCGTCAGCCCCCCAGGAGCTGTGGTTCGAGGTGCAGGGCTCCGCCCTCATGCTGCACTGGCGCCTGCCTCGGGAGCTTGGGGGCCGCGGGGACCTGCTCTTCAACGTGGTGTGCAAGGAGTGTGGAGGGGCCGGGGGCCAGGGCCCTTGTCGCCGCTGTAGGGACGAGGTGCATTTCGACCCCCGCCAGAGGGGCCTGACCGAGAGCCGCGTGCTCATCGGGGGGCTGCGGCCACACGTACCCTACATCCTGGAGGTGCAGGCTGTCAACGGGGTGTCAGAGCTCAGCCCCGACCCTCCCCAGGCTGCAGCCATCAATGTAAGCACCAGCCACGCAGGTGAGCCTCAGCCACCCCTAAACTTCCGGTCTCCTCCTCAGAATGCCCCCGTACCCCACTTCTGCTCTCCACCCCGTGGAAACCCCACTAACGTCACCCCCATGCCAGTTCCCTCCGCAGTCCCTGCCGTGCATCAGGTGAGTCGCGCCTCCAACAGCATCACCGTGTCCTGGCCACAGCCTGACCAGACCAACGGAAACATCCTGGACTATCAGCTCCGCTACTATGACCAGGTAGGGAGCAGAGGGCGCCCCTGGCGGGGCTGGTGGGAGGTTCCAGGGGCCCCACAGAGGGGCGAGAGGTGGGGGGACCAGAGAGGTGCCTCAGGGCCCTGCAGCAGGGGAGTGAGGAATGTGGGAGGTGGGCAGGGGGGACCAGGACCCCACCGCCGGCAAGGAGTGAGTGGCTGTCGCCCGCCTCCAGGCAGAAGATGAATCCCACTCCTTCACCCTGACCAGCGAGACCAACACGGCCACCGTGACCAAGCTGAGCCCTGGGCACATCTACGGCTTCCAGGTGCGGGCGCGGACAGCCGCGGGCCACGGCCCCTACGGGGGCAAGGTCTACTTCCAGACGCTGCCTCAAGGTGAGGGGAGGCCTGGGTGGGGTGGGGGCAGCCTGAAGGGATGGTGAGGAAGGGCTCGGGGACCATCTAGACCTTGTACCTTCACCCTGACCTCCAGACCAGGAGAGTGTCTGCCCCTTGATCTTCGGTTCCATGGTGGGGTGGGGGGTGGTGCAGGTAGGTGGTTGCATGAGGGAAGGATGCTCCGGCATGTGAGATCTTACTCACCTGTGCCCCTGGGCGGCTGGTTCTCCAGGTGAGCTGTCCGCTCAACTTCCCGAGAGGCTTTCCTTGGTGGTTGGGTCCATCCTGGGGGCGCTGGCCTTCCTTCTGCTGGCGGCCATCACCGTGCTGGCTCTCGTCTTCCAGAGGTGAGCCCCTCCTCGCCACGGCCAGGTACCGCTCCCTCCACATGCCCCCAAGTCCTGACAGCCCCGGAGTTCCCCAGGGAAACCCCCACCAGCACCCTCTGCCCCCAGCAGCCCCTGCCCCTGGGTCTGGCTGTCTCCCGCCCCGGAGCCCTGGCAGGACCTTGGCCTCTGTGGGGTGGGCTGGGGAGGGGACAGGCAGGAGTGTGACTGCAGGGCCTGTGGGTTTTGTCCCCCAGGAAGCGGCGTGGAACTGGCTACATGGAGCAGCTGCAGCAGTACAGCAGCCCAGGTGGGCTGGGGCCGGGAAGTGGGGGCCGGGGGAGTTGGAATCAGAACCGCCTGAGAAGGGAGGATGAAGACCCCAGAAGTGGGGCAGGAGGGGGTGGAGGAATGGGACAGTGAGTCTGGGACAGCTGAGAACTGTCCAGGGCTACCCCTGGGCGGGGCCCGGCCCCCCAGGTTGCGGGCAGCTCCTTGGCGCCGTCTTTGGAACTGAGAGAGCAAGCCTGGGGTGTGTGGCCACGTCCCCTTTTCATGGACTACCCCCTACGCCTGCAGGGCTCGGGGTGAAGTACTACATCGATCCCTCCACCTACGAGGACCCCTGCCAGGCCATCCGAGAATTTGCCCGGGAGGTCGACCCCACGTACATCAAGATCGAGGAGGTCATTGGGGCAGGTACCGCATGGGAGCAGAGGAGGGCATGGAAGGGGGTCCCAGGAGGGTCCCTTCCGAACAGGGTAGGACACCTCGAGTTCTTCCTGGGGAGCCCCTCCAGCCTACACCTGCTCCCCCAGGCTCCTTCGGGGAGGTGCGCCGGGGCCGCCTGCAGCCCCGGGGACGGCGGGAGCAGTCCGTGGCCATCCAGGCCCTGTGGACCGGAGGCGCTGAGAGTTTGCAGATGGCCTTTCTTGGCCAGGCCGCCATGCTGGGCCAGTTTCAGCACCCCAACATCTTGCGGCTGGAAGGCGTGGTCACCAAGAGTCGGCCCTTCATGGTGCTGACAGAACTCATGGAGCTGGGCCCCCTGGACAGCTTCTTGAGGGTCAGTCATGCTGGTGGTGAGGTGGTGCTGGGGGCGGGAGGCTTGGGCCAGGAAAGTGGGCAGTTCTTAGCTGTCCGGGACCCACAGCCCCATCCCTCAGCTCCCTCCTGCCCCTGCCTCTGGGGTCTTCAGCCTTCATTCTCAGGCCATTCTGATTCCAAATGGCCCTTGCCCTGGGGTGCCAGTGTGTCTGTGTGATGTGTCTAGGTCCCCTCCCACCACTTTTGCTGACCTCTGTGCCCCCCTACCATCCCCCAGCAGCGGGAGGGCCAGTTCAGCAGCCTGCAGCTGGTGGCCATGCAGCGGGGCGTGGCCGCTGCTATGCAGTACCTATCCAGCTTCGCCTTTGTGCACCGCGCGCTCTCTGCCCACAGCGTGCTGGTGAACAGCCACTTGGAGTGCAAAGTGGCTCGTCTTGGCCGCAGTCCTCAGGTGAGAGCGTGGCCTCGGGGGCCCGGCCTCTCTCGGGCGGGGGGCAGGGGGTTGCTGGAGGACAAGCTGGGACCAAGGTCCGTGGATGCCTCAGGTGGCGAACCTTAGAGCCTGAAGGGGCGGAGCTCACCTGTGTGGTGGAGCAAACCCTGGGCGAAGGGGCACAGCGGGACGTCAGGGATGGACTAAGGATGCTGAGGGAGAGAGGGGAGTCCTTCTAGAACCACCTCCTGCCCTTCCCTAATGCTGACTAGTGTCAGAATCCCTGGGTACCAATCCACACACCACCCTCAAGCTCTCTGACTTTGCACAAGTTTGTATTTCTCTACATCTCAGCCTCTGTACCTGCAAAAATGGAGACAACGCCATCGGTGATACAGGGTCATTGCGGGATTAAACGAGATGCTTGCTGTGAAACCCTTGATACACATCTGAGCACATAGTA
This sequence comes from Cephalophus harveyi, assembly GCA_006410635.1. Lineage (NCBI taxonomy): Eukaryota > Metazoa > Chordata > Mammalia > Artiodactyla > Bovidae > Cephalophus > Cephalophus harveyi. The sequence goes on along the minus strand of SJYT01070377.1, from coordinate 54,139 downwards.
GTTGATCAGTAACTAGGACCACGGCTCTGATTATTGCTATTGTTACTTTCAACCCTACCCCGCAGGGCCCAAGTTGTATGCTTCGCTGGGCGGCCCCAGAGGTCATCGCACACGGGAAACATACAACAGCCAGTGATGTCTGGAGCTTCGGGATAGTGATGTGGGAAGTGATGAGTTATGGAGAACGGCCCTACTGGGACATGAGTGACCAGGAGGTGAGCTCATGACCTGGACAGTGATGATTCCCCACCCCTGTCCGTCCAACCCACCAGCCTCACAGACTCAAACATTCTAAGCCCTCCATCCTGGAATACGTTCACGTTGTAAGATCTCATGGGTCTCATAGTTCCTTTCCAACCTCATGCTTACCTAATGATACATTCTTTTCCACTAGCAATAGCCTCTAAGCACCATCTTCTTCCTCTAATCCCCAGGTGCTAAATGCAATAGACCAGGAATTCCGGCTGCCCCCGCCTCCAGGCTGTCCGCCTGGACTACACCTGCTTATGCTGGACACTTGGCAGAAGGATCGTACCCAGCGACCTCACTTTGACCAGCTGGTGGCCGCATTTGACAAGATGATCCGCAAGCCAGACACTCTTCAGGCTGGCGGGAGCCCCGGGGACAGGTCTGGAGCTTTGGCGTTAGAGCCTGGGAGGGTTGATGCAGACCTACAAAGGAAACTGAGGAGAGGGGACAAGGATGAAGAGGAGACTGTGACCTGCCTGCCCCTCCTTCCCAGACCTTCCCAGGCCCTGCTGAATCCTGTGGCCCTGGACTTTCCGTCTCTGGACTCCCCTCAGGCCTGGCTCTCGGCCATCGGCCTGGAGTGCTACCGGGACAACTTCTCCCAGTCTGGCCTCTGCACCTTCGGTGATGTGGCTCAGCTCAGCCTGGAGTAAGCCAGGAGGGTCTGGGAGGGGAGCCTCAGCCCAGGGCCAGGGGTGGGGCCTGGGGTCTTGGAGACACGGGCCCCAATTTTTTTCCCCTTCTGTCCCCCTCTAGAGACCTGCCCGCCCTGGGGGTCACCCTGGCCGGCCACCAGAAGAAGCTGTTACACCACATTCAGCTCCTGCAGCAGCACTTGAGGCCGCCGGGCCCCGTGGAGGTCTGAGGTCTGGGCGGGAAGTTACAACGTGATGATGCCTGTAACCAAGTCCTGGATGAGGGTCCCAGGGGGGCCAAGGGAGATGTGAGCCCGGCTCCACACCCGCCAGCCACACACTAAACCCAACCCCTGGGGCACCTCCCTCCCCGGTCCTCCACTGCCCTCCCTGCATTAAAGGGAAAGAAGGGGTTTTGCACGTCGGAGTAGTGGTGAGGCCCTGCAGTGCGCATCAGAGGGGTGGGAGACCCCACTGCAGAGAAGGCTGCAGGAGAGGAGAGGCGAACAGGAAGTGACTTTATTGGAAGGTGGGAGGCGGTATCACACCCCACTCCCTTCCAGCGGTACCCATCTGCTCGGTACACCTCCCGAACCTCCGCGGCTGTCTGCAGCTGTGACCCTGGATGGAGGCTTGTGCCCGAGGTGGCACCCCAACATTTTGTAAAGTGCTTTGCTCAGACAGGGCGGTAAGGCCAGGGTGGGCGAAGCTGGGTCCCTATTCATGCTGGGTCCCTGTGCTTTGGGTGAGGTGTGAGCCTGCCCCTCGGTTTCCCTGTTTTCTGTTCTACCCCCACCCCGCCCCTGACCTGGCAGGTGAGAGATCTGGACTTTGATGGGAGGCAGGAGGCGGGAGGAGAGCTCAGATCTGGTACTCCCAGCCCTCCCCGTCCTCCAGCGCCTTGTTGACCACGCCCCTCAGCTCTCCCTTCAGGGTCCCTTGCCGCAGCCTCTCCCAGTTGATGCTGCTGCAGGAGGTACTTCGAGACACTGAGGGGGTAGGAAGTGACAGGCGGGCGCCCAAGGGGCCGCCCAGCCACAGTCTGTCCATGTCGTCCTCCGAGCCTGGGTGGCAGAAGGCCTGGGCGTAGCGCCGGACTCGCTGCTGGTTGATGTCCTGTTTCTCTTCCACCCTGTTGGGGGAGGGGGAGTACAGAGGAGGCGATGGAACGGCTGACCTTGGACCAGCCCTCGTCTCTGGGCCTCGTCCAGCCCTCCTGCCGGCGGCCTTTCTCCTTGTCTGCAGCCTGAGTGGGCACAGGGGATGCCAGGGTTTGGGAAGCAACACAGAGCCGGGTCCAGGGACAACGTGGATGCTTTCAGGGCCGGTCTCTGCCCCCGGAGCCTGGCAATTTCCCTTCCCCCAGTGAGACTGGAAGCCCAGGGAGCGCACAGGCCTGTACAACAAGCCTGCCAGCCCACGCTGCCACTCACCGCAGGAACCAGCGGTCCCCCAGCCCGAACTTGCGCCCGCAGATCCCCGAGCGAGGCCACAGGCAGCGCGGCAACTTCTTCTCCAGCATCACAGTGGTGGCTACAACCTGTGGGCGGTGGGGTGGGGCAGAAGAGGATGAAACCGGAGATGGAGTACAGACCACTGGAGAGTGGAGAGGACTCTGGGCAGAGGGACCACAGTGTAACAACAGCTGGGAAACTCATGGTTTCCCAGAGGGGACCGCACCCCTGAGCAGAGGTTGGTGGAGTTAGCCTCGTCACCCCTTTTCTGCAGGAGAGAGTGATGGGTCTTGAGCCCCACGATGCTTCACCCAATGACCTGGGGTTCAGGCCAGGCCAGTCCTGCAGGAGGTGGGGAGACCTGGCTCTGAGGATCAGGAAGGTGGGCAGAGCAAAAAGCAAGGGTCCTTGGGGCTACGGAATATTTTGACCCTACAGATGTAAAGGCTACTTAGAAACACACACATCCTGCGGAGAAATTTCCTACCAATACATTTACATTGAAAAAATATTTTCATGAGCAAAACCTATGTTGCCAGCTTAGGGTTTTTTTTTTAAACTCTACTTTCTACACAACACAGTTAAATGCCATCTAGTTGGAGGATTTCCCATTTACGTTGCTGAAATTACTTTTGTTGCTATAAATTCTTTTGTAAGTACATTTTTAAATGATGATTTGATCCAGTTAATTCGTGCTTTTGACCCCATCACAATTATCTGACTGAAGATAGTTTCTGTGACTATAGGGAGTTTGTGTGGTGTTATTTTTAACACGTCCAGTTTTTCTGGGTCGAATTTTGAAGACTTAAATATTGCCCAAAAGTTGATACTTCAGTTTTTATTCAGTAACAAAGTTTCGTGAATGCAGTTGTAGTTACTGTGCTTGTGTGCTAAGTCGGTTCAGTTGTGCCCTCCTGTTTGCAATCCCATGGACTGTATAGCCCTTCAGGCTCATCTGTCCATGGGATTCTCCAGGCAAGAATACTGGAGTGGGTTGCATTCCCTCCTCCAGGGGATCTTCCTGACCCAGAAACCCAACCCGCATCTCCTTAAGTCTCCTGCATTGGCAGTCAGGTTCTTTACCACTAGCACTGGGAAGCCCACTGTTGCTACTCCTGAGGTTCATTTCTTACTGATGATTCTAGAAGAGACAGATTTGACTTTTTTCAGAAAACAGGAATTCTTTTCAGCTGTTCCAGGATTGCCTGATTGTATTGCTGATCCAGTTCCGTACACTTTGGCGTCAATTTTGCCTGTGCAATAACCCTCCAGATATACTGTAGGTGGGAGGCGAAATATCCTGCTTCTGAGTTTGGCCGGGCCCTTGGCCGGAAGAGAGTGACTTGCACTAACCCTCCCGGCCACGAGGGGGCTCACCTGCGCTCTCCAGAGCTCATCCCGCTCGTGGGCTACACGCCAGTGAGTGTCACCCATCATAGCGATGAGGAGGTTGAGCATGAGCAAGGCGGCGATGATGGCGAAGGCAGCGTAGGTGATGCTGTACATGAAGGGCAGATCCACGTCGTAGTTGGCGGGGCCGTCGATGATGGTGAGGAACAGCTCAAAGGTGCTGAACAGCGCCATGGGGTAATTGTAGAAATGGCCCAGCTCACTGGGGTCCTCTGTCTGGAAGATGATAAAGAAGGCTGCTCTCACCCAAGGGGGTGAGAGTTCCATGTGATTAAACCCTAGCCCGCTCTGTGCTGCCCACTGCTTCCTCTCCAGTGTCACCATCCCCGCCCTCCATCTCTCCGTCCTGTGGGTTCTTACGTTCCCCTATTTTCCATATGATTCACCCTCCTGATCCCAAGAGCCAGCTCTCCCCCTTAACACATCGCATCCTCAGACACTGTGGCCTCCTCCTGCCTCTGCCTTCCCTCCTGCCCCCCTCTCCCCCCAGGTTTATCTAGAGGCATCCTGTGCTTTCTGATTTCCTCCAGCCCAGGGCCCCTATCTCAGATGATTTACCCGAGGCAAAGCCCAGGATGACCACAGCCATCAGCCAGCAGAATCTCATCAGATCGCCAAAAATCATCTAGAGGGAAGGAAGAGAAGGGAGACCAGCTCCACACCAGTCTTTTGAGCAACTGCCCCTTATAGCCTCTAAGAGGCCTAACCCTGAGAAGTCCCACAGCTCTGCCCTCTAGCATAGGGTAGAGGCTGGCCAACTATGGCCTGCTGGCCAAATCTACTGGATCAATTTTGGTATGGCCCTTGAGGGAGAATTTTACATTTTTTAAATGATTGAAAAAAAATTTTTTTAAGGGGCAAGGGAAGAAGAAAATCAAAGAGATTATATACATGTTGGCCTTGCAAGCCTGGTAGGGAAGATTCCCTGGAGAAGGAAATGGCAACCCACTCCAGTGTTCTTGCCTGGGAAATCCCATGGTCAGAGGAGCCTGGCAGGCTATAGTCCATGGGGTCACAAAGAGTTGGACATGACATAGACTAAACCACCACTGCAAGCCTGAGGTCTCTCTGATCTGATGCTTTTCAGAAATGTTCGCAGCCCCTGCTCTGGGACCTTTCTATAGAAAGTTTGGGAGGAGGCACCGACCTTCTGGATCATGATGGTGAAGGGGCCCAGCATCTGGAATCCTCGTGCAAAGTACATGACGCTGCACCAGCCCAGCACCAGGGCGAAGGACATGGGCACCACCTCCCCGCTGGTGTTGGTGAGCCGCATCACCATGGTCACCAGCACCATGCAGGAATAGGTGATGCTGGGGGGAGAGTGGGGAGGGGGCCATGAGAGGGAGGCGGGGGTGATCCTGAGGATCCAAGAGCGAGGGGGTGATGGCAGTGCTACCCACACACTCAGCTTCAAGCTCCATACACAGTCACACGCACATCACCGCGAGGCCTCTGGAGCTGGGCTTCTCCAGAGGCCAGGGATCCAGGGAGTTAAACTGGAGCCTTAGTGAGAAAGGGGTAGGGGGTGAGAGGAAGAGACTCACAAGAGGATGTGGAATGGTCCTCCGGGGATGGTCTGTCCGAAGAAGCGACTGACCCCCACTCGGAAGATGTCTATAATCTGGGGAGAGGCCGGGAAGACACCAAGCACTTGTAGACTGAAGCTCTGGCTGGATCCCTGGGGCACACAGCCTCACCCCCGGATCCCCGCTGCACCCACCTCTATGAACAGGATGATGACGGCTCCACAGACGCTCACCAGCTCCCCCACCAGCCGGAGGTGGTCCTGGCGGGTCACATAGGCCTCCTGAAAGGCGAGGCGAGGTCAGAGGACTCAGGGCTTCCCTCCATCTGCCCTGTCCACCCTTGGGTGCAAGTCTGCATCCTTGTCTAGGGACACCAGTCGCTCAGATTCTTTTCACCCTGTGAGGGTTGGCTCTCTCACACTCCGCCCTTAGAGCATTGGTCTGTTTCTGTGAGCATGTCTTTGAGTTTGTGCCTATGTAGTTGAGATCTGGGCAAGGAGAGAAATGTGGGTGGTGAGCTAGGCACGTGACACCCATCTGAAAAATGGCAGAGGGCTGGATACCCGCCACCCCAAAGCTCTGCTAGTCCTTGGGGGTCACCTGAAGTGGCTTCTGCTGCCAGAGGGTGCTGTCCCGGGGGTCAGTTTCATTGTCAGTCCTGGGCTTGAGGGGGCGGTACACACAGCACATGGTGAAGCAGACGATGTACAGCAGGTACATGGCTGCCAGCACACAGAAGTACGGCCGCCCGTATCTCTTCCACTTGAGAGTCACCAGCTCCTTCACTGGCGTCTGGTCTAGGATCTGGCGAGCCTGCAGCAGAAAGAGAAGGCAGCAAGCAGCTCAGCGCCCCTGACTCCCCTCCCTAGCGGCTCCCTAGCCTGAGGACCAGTCCCCCACCACCCACCGTACCTCCCGCTTCTTGGAGGTGACGATAAGTTCCAGCAGGGATAGCTCCTCCCCCGAGGAGTCGATTTCCGTGAGGTCGTAGATAGTGGAGGTCAGTGGTCCACATGTCCACTGGATGTACTTCTGCTTCTGCACCAGGTTCTGGAACATCTAAAGTTGCAGAAGGGGTGGGGGGGGGAGGGCAAGCAAGTGAGGAGGAGCAAGCCAAGGGAACTGTCCTGGGGTGCGGATGGGATGCTTGCCCAGAAGGACCGCTGCACCCCTGAAAGGGGGCTTGCTTTTCACTCAAAGACCGCGGCCTTGTGGACAAAAGAACCCTTCTCCATGTCAGCCTCCTAGTTCATCCTCTTCCCCTGTAACTCCCTCTAGAGCTTGGAAAGAGGAGGTGCGAGGAGGCAGGGCAGGGGAACATGGGTGTTACAGACCACCCCCAGGATGGGATCTAGACCCTTGCAGCCCCTAAGGACTCAGGGCAGAGAGAGTGGGAGAGAAAAAAGATGTGAGACAGGGGCAGAGAAGGAAATTCCAATCGAAGCTGAAAATAGGCCCTCGGCATCGGGGAGGACCATCACATCTACTTCCTCAAAGGGCCAGAAATGTAAGATGAAGGGTCAGGAGAAGGACCCTCGTGGGGTTGGGGGAGGGTCCCTCACCACAGTGTTGCCCTCCACTCCCGCCAGCTTGAAGGGGGTGAGGCCCTGGTGATTGAGCATGAGGTCCAGGGACTGCAGGTGGTCCCCTCGCCTGTCGTAGGACAGCAGCAGGTTGTACATCTGGCAGGCAAAGGTTTTGTTGGGCTGGAGGACGAGGATGTGCAACACTGTGTTTCCTGGGAGAGGACACGGGGTGTCACGTGACCCCTGGGACCAGAGTCCCTGCTGTTCCCCAGGACCACCCCCCACCCCGAGGGGGCCTGAGGGCGGTCCCAGCCCCTCCCCTCTCCCCAGCCACCCCCAGCCTGCCAGCGCCCCCTGCAGCCCAGCTCTTACCCAGGGAGTCCTGGGCCCGGATGTCGGCTCCGTGCTCAATGAGCAGCCTCACAATCTCCTCGCTGCCCATGCAGGCGGCAAAGGACAAAGGGTGCTCCCCTGGGGAGGCAGAGGCCCGGGCGGGCGGGGCGCGTGAGATGCAGGCGCGGAGGGCCGGTGTCTCCAAGCAACTGCCTCTCCCTCCCCTGTCTCCGCTCTGGGCCTGGGGACCCTTTCAGCAGGACCAGAGGCAGGGATGCTGGAAGGGGCCCTGGGGTGGGGCTGGAGGCTTGGCTGTGGCCGCCCCAGGCACGGGGCCTCCTCAGCCCACCCTGGCTTGACTGGTGCTCCCCTCATCCTCCCAGCCCCGGGCCTGCTCTCACCAAAGTAGATGAGGTTGTGAGGAGAGAGGTGGAAGGCGGAGCCTACAGCCCTCGCAGAGACGCTGGCCCCGTGGGCGAGCAGGGCTCTCACCAGGTTCACGTTCTGGTTCATGACCGCTATGTGCAGGGCCGTCTGACCTGGACAAGAGAGCTCTTGGCTTGGGCTCTGTCCCCAGGATCCAGCTAGGGGTCCCTCCTATCTTCACAGAATCCTGCAGGGAGACCCTCCTGTCTCCACCAGGTCAGCCTTTCTGGGGGAGGATGAGACAGGGGTAGGGGCCTGGTGGGGCTCCAGGGGCCCCCGGTGCTGCCTGCCCCTTCCTACTCTAGTGGTTTGGTTGCCAAGTCGTGTCCGACTCTTGTGACTCCATGGACTGTTGTCGGAGGGCCGGTGTCTCCAAGCAACTGCCTCTCCCTCCCCTGTCTCCGCTCTGGGCCTGGGGACCCTTTCAGCAGGACCAGAGGCAGGGATGCTGGAAGGGGCCCTGGGGTGGGGCTGGAGGCTTGGCTGTGGCCGCCCCAGGCACGGGGCCTCCTCAGCCCACCCTGGCTTGACTGGTGCTCCCCTCATCCTCCCAGCCCCGGGCCTGCTCTCACCAAAGTAGATGAGGTTGTGAGGAGAGAGGTGGAAGGCGGAGCCTACAGCCCTCGCAGAGACGCTGGCCCCGTGGGCGAGCAGGGCTCTCACCAGGTTCACGTTCTGGTTCATGACCGCTATGTGCAGGGCCGTCTGACCTGGACAAGAGAGCTCTTGGCTTGGGCTCTGTCCCCAGGATCCAGCTAGGGGTCCCTCCTATCTTCACAGAATCCTGCAGGGAGACCCTCCTGTCTCCACCAGGTCAGCCTTTCTGGGGGAGGATGAGACAGGGGTAGGGGCCTGGTGGGGCTCCAGGGGCCCCCGGTGCTGCCTGCCCCTTCCTACTCTAGTGGTTTGGTTGCCAAGTCGTGTCCGACTCTTGTGACTCCATGGACTGTTGCCCGCCAGGCTCCTCTGTCCATGGGATTCTCCAGGCAAGAACACTGGAGTGGGTTGCCATTTCCTTCTCCAGGGGAGCTTCCCGATCCAGGAATCAAACATGGGTCTCCTGCATTGCAGGCAGATTCTTTACCTACTCAACGACAAGGGAAGCCTTCCTACCCTAGGTCTCTCCATTTCAGAGGTTAGTGCTCCAACGAGGGGCACCAAGAATGCCGAGGAGAAAGGGACAGAAGAGGGAGGTGAAGAGAAGGGGGCCCAGATTCCCTCCTGGTTTCCCCAGACTGCTGCTGCTAAGTTGCTTCAGTCATGTCCGACTCTGTGCGACCCCATAGACAGCAGCCCACCAGGCTCCCCGTCCCCGGGATTCTCCAGGCAAGAACACTGGAGTGGATTGCCGTTTCCTTCTCCAATGCATCAAAGTGAAAAGTGAAAGTGAAGTCGCTCAGTTGTGTCTAACTCTTAGTGACCCCATGGACTGCAGCCTACCAGGCTCCTCCATGCATGGGATTTTCCAGGTCCACCACCAAGGTCACGCTTCCCTCCATCTCAGACCCTTGGCCCCTCACCTTCATACAGCTCAGATGTCATGGGCTCCTTGACCAGCTCCGGGGCGGCCTCCATCAGAACCATGGCGGCCTCCAGGTTGTCATAGAGGGCGGCCACGTGCAGTGCCGTCTCCCCCACAGCTCCTGCCGTTGACAGAAAGCAGAGTCTCGTGGCCTCTCTGGAGCAGGGAAGGGGCCCCATAGAGAACTGGGGGCCCACAGCAGAAGGCCCTGGGCTATACCAGCAGGAGGAGGGGGAGGAGGGCCATGGGCACAGGGCTGACCCAGCCGGAAACGCTCCTTACCTTTCTGGTGGACATCACAGGCCTCATACTTGAGCAGCTTGCTCAGAGCCTGGACGTCGTTCTCTTTGGCAGCTAGCAAGAGCGGAGACTCCCAGATCCTATAAAGGAGGGGAGCAGGCCGGTTGGGAAGAAAGGTGGGTGGCCTTGCTCCGTCTCACACCTCGGTGACAATGAACCCCGAACCCAGAGGTCCCTCATCCAGAGAGGTGGGGCTGCTATCAGGGGAGGGGCTGCCTGAGCGCTCAGCTCTGACCCATTGGTTAATCCAAGCCAATTTTTTCATAGTGTGTGTGAGTTAAATCCAAGGCAACTTTTTCATAGTTTGCGTGAGTTAAATCCAAGCCAACTTTCCCATAGTTTGCGTGAGTTAAATCCAAGGCAACTTTTCCATAGTTTCCATGAGCTAAATGCAAGACAACTTTCCATAGTTTGCGTGTGGGTAAGTGTCAGGACAGCTTTCCTTTTGCATGCGTGCGTGCGTGCGTGTGTGCGCGTGCACGTGTGTGATCTGTGCACATCAGGTGGGGAGGAAGGAGTTTCAGCTAAATGCTTGTTTACCTCCTGACGTCTTTGGCCTCTGGAGCAACCCCTTTGCAGCGTCCCTTGAAGTCCTGAGGTTACCCTCCAAGATAAGCCTTATTTTCATGGACTGAAGGTATGAGGAAATGCCTCCCTTATCTTTACAGAGGCGGCCAACACGCAGAGGCTGGTGGGTACTTCTCCTGTTGTGCGATGCTCCCCTTCCTCAGGAAAGCCCCTGACGCTTTCTTCCCTACGACGGCATCTTTGGGGCTCAGTCCAAAAGCAGCCTTGGTCCTTTCTTTCTTCTGGCCCCGTGTCAAGTTATAGTCTCTCCCTGCTTCCTGTCTGTGTCTCACTTGTTTTAGGAAAATCATCTCTGACTTTCCAGTTTTATGCCTACAGTGAACTGCACGCTTTTTGTAAGATCAAAACTGACTCCAACTGAGACACATGGGGTCCCTTTATTTATTTTTCCCTGCTGGCCCAGAGCTACTTGGTCCTTCTACAGGAGTGAATGCAATAACACTATTTGTCCACAGAGGGTCAGTTATGTGAACAGGAGCTCACACACCAAAAAGGCCATAGTAGCGGGAAACTGACTCCAAGAACTGGGGGTGGAGGGGTGATCGGGAGAGGAGGAGAGAGCGCAGCTCGACCGTCTCTCCGAATGCTGGCCCCAGGCCCCCGCATCAGCCGCAGGGGCAGCCCCTGTCAGTTCAGCGGCTCTCGCCACTCAGTCCCTGCCTCCCCATTCCCACTGATGCCTGCTAATCCATGTCCTCATTCTTTGGGACAGGATTAGCAAAATCTTCTTCTGACTAGTTCCCCCATACCGTATTTACCCCCAATCCATCCTTCTGGATGGTCCCAAGACATTCTCTCTAAACAGCAAATGCAAGCATAGTTTACAAAAATCTCGTGCGTCCTTAAACGCCCAAGGAGAAGAAACTCAGAAGTCCTCTCAGACTTTGTGCAACTATTTTCTCGTGCTTTCTTCCCCCTGCTGGCCCCTGACACCCAGCAGTTTGGCCTCGGCACCCCAGGGCACACATTCCCCCCGTGGCTGTGCTGTCTCTCTCCTTTCACCTGGAATCCAGCCCCCACCCCACCCTAGTTACTCTCTATACTGCGCTCCCAGTGCCTGGGAATATGCCCAGCATGATGGCAGGTGCTCATTACCACCCTCTGTAGAAGGAATGAACTGTAGCAATGCCAGAAGGTGGCTTGGCTTTGCTGTCCCCTCCTTATTAGCTCCATCAGCCATCCCCTAAGCCAACCTTAGGCAAACATATAATCTAAGTACAAAATAGTATGCTTGGTGTGCTCACACAGCTGCAAAACAAGTTTGCAGCACCTCCCACTACTTCCTGATCACCCCTATCTCCCCCGCCATCACCCCCACACCCTCCACCCTCACCCCATCACCCCTACCACAACCATGACCGCCGCCACCACCATGATCCCCACCACCATCACCACCCCCACCACCACCACCACCTGCACCACCCCCATCAGCCCTCCTTAGGCAAACATATAATCTAAGTACAAAATAGTATGCTTGGTGTGCTCACACAGCTGCAAAACAAGTTTGCAGCACCTCCCACTACTTCCTGATCACCCCTATCTCCCCCGCCATCACCCCCACACCCTCCACCCTCACCCCATCACCCCTACCACAACCATGACCGCCGCCACCACCATGATCCCCACCACCATCACCACCCCCACCACCACCACCACCTGCACCACCCCCATCAGCCCATGACCCCCACCACCACGACCCCCACCACCATCACCACCCCTCCCACCACTATTACCTTTTCCAACAATCTGCACAAATCCCTCTTTTATAGATACTTGAGAGTAAGCACTATTCCCCAACACACACACATACACACACACACACACACACGGCAGGAAGTTTTCTGCCCTCTCCCCTGGGCAGAAAACTTTTACCTTGGGTGCTGTGATAAGTTTCTGCCTCTTTCTCTTCTAAGGGCACTTGGAGGTCAGAGGTCAGCCACTTTCTCAAATTTTATCCTTTCTCTGCCCTCCTCCAGTTAGCTGCTAGTTTTTGTTGTTGTTGCTTTGCTTTGCTACTAGTTCTGTGCCCTGTTTGGCCAAGGGTTAATGGCGAAGCTAGAAATGTGTCCAAAGGTGCTTCTAACCCAAGTGCAGAGTCCACTCCCTGCTTCCTAGGACATAAGTGGGGAGGCTAGTCAGTGGCAGCCCCAAAGACACCACTCTTGCTTCTCTGATATATCTCTGATGACCATAAATGTCCCTCTCAAACCTCCAGTCCCCACACGTTCTGTCTCTGGCCTCCGCTGCCTGCCCTAGTGGCCTGGTGAGAGCAGGAAGCTGCCATTTGAACTGGGATGGCTAGATTTACAAAATAAAAACATGGGGATGCTCAGAGTTGAATTTTAGATACACAACAAATAAGTTCTTGTTTTTTTCTTGGCTGTGCCATGTGGCTGATTGTATCTTAGTTCCCCAACCAGGGATCAAACCTGGGCCCTCGGCAATGAAAGCACAGAGGCCTAATCCCTGGACTGCCAGGGAATTCCCCCCAAATAAGTTTTTAATATAAGTATGTCCGTGCAATATTTAGGGCAAACTGAAACTGACAATCTATTCATTGTTTCTCTGAAATTCACATTTAACTCTGTCTTGATGCTGGGAGGGATTGGGGAAAGGAGGAGAAAGAGAAGGGGACGACAGAGGATGAGATGGCTGGATGGCATCACTGACTCGATGGACGTGAGTCTGAGTGAACTCCGGGAGTTGGTGATGGACAGGGAGGCCTGGCGTGCTGTGATTCATGGGGTTGCAAAGAGTCGGTCACGACTGAGCGACTGAACTAAACTGTATTTTATTTGGGAACCTCAATCATATCACACTCTAGATGAAGAAAAGGCTTATGACCCAAACCAGTGAGGTTTGTAGAGACCTGGTCTCCTCTCGGTGGCAAGCTCTAGGATCCAGCAAAAATGGAGGGCAGAGTCTGCATGGTTCCCAGGCAGAGGTATGACTTGCAACAGCATCACATGGCCACAAGGGGGAAGCCAAGAAAGCCCTTGCTAATATCCTGGGCTGCTGCTGCTGCTGCTGCTAAGTCGCTTCAGTCGTGTCCAACTCTGTGCGACCCCATAGACGGCAGCCCACCAGGCTCCCGTCCCTGGGATTCTCCAGGCAAGAACACTGGAGTGGGTTGCCATTTCCTTCTCCAGTGCATGAAAGTGAAAGGGAAGTCGCTCAGTCGTGTCCGACTCTTGGCGACCCCATGGACTGCAGCCTACCAGGCTCCTCCGCCCATGGGATTTTCCAGGCAAGAGTACTGGAGTGGGGTGCCATTGCCTCCTCCTATCTTGGGCAGTAAGGCAGAAAAGATAGCGTTAAGTCGTGTCCGACGCTTGCAATCCCACAAACTGTAGCCCACCAGGCTCCTCTGTCCATGGGATTCTCCAGGCAAGAATACTGGAGTGGGTTGCCATTTATGTAAGGGAGAACTCCTCCCAAACAGCTGCCTACACTTACACCCCATAAAAAAGACGGACCCCATAAAAAAGAGCTGCTGCTGCTGCTAAGTCACTTCAGTCGTGTCTGACTCTGTGCGACCCCATAGATGGCAGCCCACCAGGCTCCCCCGTCCCTGGGATTCTCCAGGCAAGAACACTGGAGTGGATTGCCATTTCCTTCTCCAATGCATGAAAGTGAAAAGAGCAGACCCATCCAAAGATTCTTGTGCCTGGTAAATAAATAGTTTGTTCCAAAGAAACCCAACACAGAAGTTTAGATCTGGAGTAAAATCTACACATCCTCACCAGACATCTCCCTAGGGCAGGAAGAAGAGGAGATACTGCCAAAATGTCTTCTGATTTTAATGGTTAAATTATACTCACTCTGTTCCAGGGACAGTTTCATTTTATTTAGAAGCATACGTAACTTTACTACCAGAATCTCTTATTTACAAACCGTGATTTAGAGCAGTGGTCTTTCCCAGGTGGCTCTGTGGTAAAGAATCCTCCTGCCAATGCGGGAGATGCAAAAGATGTGGGTTAGGTCCCTGGGTGGGGAAGATCTCCTGGAGGAAGAAATGGCAAGCCACTCCAGTATTCTCACCTGGAGAATCCCATGGGCAGAGGAGCCTGGTGGGCTACAGTGCGTGGGGTCGCAAAGAGTCAGACATGACTGAGCGCACACACCTTAACCAGGGATAACTCCCTGCCTCCTTCCAAGGGATTTGGCAGGGTCTGGAGACATTTTTGGTTGTCATGACTGGGAGAGGGGGTGAAACTGGCATCTAGTTGGCAGAGGGCAGGGGTGCTGCTAAGCTTCTTAAACAAGGCAGCCTCTTGTAACAGAGAATTATCTGCCCAATATGTCAAAAGGGTCAGGCAGAGAAGTTCTGACCTCAATGTATAAGTATTCATAATCTATTTTTTAAGAAGGGATTTTTCACATTAAATAGAATGAGAAATTCACTCCATGTTTTTTTCTTACAAATCATGAAATGTTCAAGAAACAGAAAATGAAGCCTTTTAAGCACCTGCAGATTAATTAATAAAAGACAATGAAAGAAATGAGAAGGTCTGAAATGATAAAAATATGAAAGTTGTTTCCAGAATTTAGAATGTCTTATTTTGCTTGACTATTATAAAATTGAACAGTCTGGCTCAATACTGGACTAGTAGAAACACTGCTATAGGATTTCTGGCATAAACACTGGCACACTTTTTACAGAGCAAACAAGTCATTGATCACCTTGAGGTTCCCTCTGGCCCCAAGGGTCTGCCACTTGTCTTCTCTCCTGTTTCCTCCACCCCATCCTCTCTGCTTCACGTTCTTGTGGATGTGTACACATCTACGTGTGTACACTCGCATGTGTGGACCTGCACGTGTGAAGTTTTGCATTTGGTTGCTGGGAAATGAGCAGGATCAAGCATGTCTAGGGAAGAATTCTAGAAAGCCCTGGAAACCCAGTCTAATCTGTCCATTTGGAGAAAGAGGCCTGGAGCCCTGGAGTTGTCTGCTCAAACAAGTCGGAGGCAGCGCTGGGACCCCTCTGGTCATTCCCCTGTTCCTATTCTCCGTGTTCATCAGGATCTGAAGAGGGGTCAGAGGAGGCGTGGGAGGTGGAACCCACTGGTTTCTCCACCACCCCTCTCAGAGAAGCATGTCACACACCCGTTGGGGCTCAGAGTCTGGCTCTCGGATGGCTCCAGCCCTGATGGGAGGGAGCTCACAGTCCCTCTAACTCCTGCTGTCAATGGAAGCTGCCTTTTGACTGTTCTTGTGTTCTTTTTAATCACAGTGGTCCCAGGTGTTAAATGTGCTTTTCAGCTTCCAAAGCAGCATCTCACATACGATCACATTTGCTCTTTACAACCCTGTGACACGGGATGAATGATTCTCTTATTTTTCTGCAAAGGAAGCCAAGCTAGATCCAGAAGATCAGACAGAGCTCAAGATGGAATGCTTGGTCAAGAACCTAGCCTCAAGGCAGTTAACACTCGGTTGTGTGGCTCTTCCAGTTCCCTGGCTCTTCCCGATTTCTCTTGTGTTGGGGTGAGGTTGGGGGGAGCACCTGGAGCGGTGGCCACGGAGGGGAGGAGGTGTGCACTGGCTGCCTGGGGCAGCCTCCCTCCAGCTCAGGTTCTGGGCGATGGGAGGAAGCCAAAGCTCAGGAAAGTAGCTAATTCCAGACCTAGCCGCCCTTCTAAGTGCCCCAACTGCATCTTTCAAGTACAAGATGCATGCATCTGCACATGTGTTTACTGAAGCAAGAAGTTCCAAGGCAACCCAAGGTCCCAGCCCTCACTCTGACAGGTATGCCATGCCAGCCCACAGATACTGATACAGGGATCTATCTAAACAGAAAAGAATCCCTGGTGCGCACTGCCTCCTGCCAGCTACTGGGAGGATGACCCCGCCAGCGAGGGGCTCAGGGTGAGGATCACGTTAGGCAGACCCTGGAAGCTGCCCAGCACAGTCCACACCAATCAGAATCGAGGCCTGCACTGTCCTCCTCAAGGCTCCCACGGTACTTGTTCACAGCCTTCCTAGGAGTCGCCAAGCTCACTTTTAACCCAAGTCGATATCGACCGGTGTGTTTGGCCCCTACGAACGTGAGCTACTGGAGAGCAGAGAATGCGTCACATTCATTTTCGCAAACCTAGCTGAGCATTTTATAGTGAACACCTAGTGCATTGCATTTCAGGAATTAAGACGGGTCAGGAAGATCCCCTGGAGGAGGGCATGGCAACTGACTCTGGTATTCTTGCCTAGAGAATCCCATGGGCAGAGGAGCCTGGAGGACTACAGTCCACGGGGTCGCAAAGAGTCAGACACGGCTGAGCGGCTTAGCACACACCCATATACACAAAGTCCCAAGAAGATGCAGAGGAAATGAGAGAAAGGTGATGGTTCAACTTGGATCCCACGGACACGGATTTAAGCCGAGGCAAAGGCAACGAAGACCCAAGAAAAGTCAACCAGAGAGAGAAGAATGCTGGGTTCCCCCATGTTTCTGGAGAGACCTGAGCGCCTCCCTTCTCCTGGAGTCCCCTCCACCCCACCCGGAGCCCCCACTCTGGGTCTGCCTCGTTCCCAGAGGTGGGGGGTGGTAACAGCCCTGCTCACCTGGCCATGTTGTCCTCACTTACATGGTCAGCGCATGTATGTCCAGCCTCCCACAGGTCTCCCCTTAAAGCTGACTGATGGCACTGCCTTGGACACTCCCCTCCCGACACTTTCAGGTCCTTCTGGGGAGTAGCCACCCAGTAGGGGAGTCAAGGTTCCAGGGCCCTGATGTCCCAGAAAAAGAGGATCCAGAAAACTGTGAAATCTGAGAGGGGACATCAGGAAGAGGGGAGAGTAGCCCTCTGAGTGGTGAATCAGGCTTTCCTAGCCCAAGGCTGTGAGAGAAGGCCCATCAGATGTCGCTAAGACACAGGGACAGAGAAGATGCCGGGGAGCAGCCCCGGCTCCAGCCCAGGTCCTCCTCTCTGCCTCCGCCACCACTTCCAAGCCCCAGGGGCCTCTCTGTGCTCCTGCCCGGCTCCCCCAGCCCCAGGGTCCTGAGACTGGACTGGGATGAGTGGAACCACTGATGGTCCCAGTCTCCAACAACAATAATGTTCTGTTGCCTCAAGATGTCATCAGCCAAACATGTGCTCAGCTCCCACTCTCCCAGGCCCGGGGGGAGAGAGGTGGGCGGCAGCTGTGAGAGCTGGGGAGCCAGACCTCAAAAAAAAAAAAAAAAAAAAGGAAAGAAAAAAAGGAGCACACCCCCAGCCCTGAATCCTTGAGCAAGAGGAAGGGAAACAACAGGAATTCCAGCTAACACCCAGCCTCCCGGTCAGGCTCAGGCAGGCCCCCCCAACCCCGCTTTGAGATGGAGAGAGACCCTCAGACACACACACTTTGGACTTTCCCCTGTGAATAGACGTATTATCTGCCTCTTAGGGACCCAGGAAAGTCCCAGGAGGAGGACTTCCTGCTAGCCTGTCGGCCCCTGGGTGGGGAGATCCAAGGAGGTTCTGGAGGAGAAACCACACACAGGGATGGCCTCAAGCTTCCTCCTACCTCCTCCCAACTCCCAGCTCCGAGCGCCGCCGACGGAGGAGGGGGGACTGTCGCAGGAGTCTAGGGCAGTTTTCAGGAGCTGGAAGCCTTAAGTGAGATGTACTTTGGGCTCAAACTTTAGAGCTTCTCAAATTCCTCAGCCTGCCTTCAGCAGTGAATTCTAAGCACCTGGTATTTTGGCCCATTGCCCATGGCCCTCCCCTGCAATGGAGGGTAATAAATTCCAGGGCTGGGTCCCAGCTTTGTCATCTTCACAAACAGCACCCCTCTCTGACTCCCCCACTCCAAGACTCAGACTCTGTCAATGGCTGATGCGATAAATGCACAAGAGTGATTATCACATTTTGCCTTTTCTTGTGGTTACTGATGTCTGCCGTTCCCTCCCTGACCCACTCACTGATTCATTCCCACATGTGCACATATACGTACTGTGTGTTTCTGTCCAAGAGACTGTTCTAGGAGCAGGGAGGAGAGATGTAAAGAACTGTCTAACCTAGCAGCACCTCTGGGCCTCCCCGGTGGCTCAGCTGTAAACACCTGCAATGCAGTAGGCCAGGAGACTTGGGTTCTATTTCCAGGGTCGGGAAGATCCCCTAGAGGAGGGCCCGGCAACCCACTCCAGTATTCTTGCCAGGAGAATCCCGTGGACAGAGGAGCCTGGCGGGCTACGGTCCAGGGGGTCCCAAAGAGTCAGACACGACTGAACAATTGAACACACACACAGCACCTCCGGGGTGCAGGTCTGTGATGCCCTAATCCTTCCGCAACCTGACAAGTTGTCTGGGCTCCAGGAAAGTACTTACGAGAAAGGCTGCCTAATTGATGGGCTCTTAAACGTAGTGAGCACCTGTGTTACTCATGCCAGCCCCTCCTCCCCTTCCACCTGGCGCTAACCCCACAGGCCCAGACTTGGGGGGGGGGAAGGGAGGGGGAGGGGCAGCAGCTCGAGGCTTACCTCTTCTGCTGCAGCAGGCTCAGCTCATCCCGCCTCTGGGCCCATGGCTCCTGCCTCTGGAACCATCTGCAGAGCTTCCTCCACAGGCAGAGAATGTGCCCCTTCTCCTTGGGCAGTGGCAACCCCATGGAGCAGAGGGCCAGCTCCCTGGGGGGCTGGGGCCGAGGCCAGACCCCACCTGGACTCAGCCTGGGGGACACATGGACAGCCCCGAGGGCTGGCCCGCCCTCTTCCCGGAGAGGTGCCGTCTCGGGCCCCGCGGAGTCTCCCCGAGGTGTAAGCAGCCAGACACAAGAGGCCTCCCTCGGAGGAGTTCTTTACGCTTGGCAGAGCTGGGACTCCGCCACTAAGCTCCCTGGGCAGGAGCTCTCCTCCTGGGAGACTCAGGAGCCCTGAAGACACTCCCTTACTCCTCCCAAATTACCTGCGATTTAAAGAGACAGGCCAGCAGCTGTGGGGGCCTGGGAAAGCTCCCTCTCTCAGCTCCCCCACAGCCAGTCCAGGGAGGGGAGGCCTTCTGAGAGAAGGGACAGGACTCCCTGGACTTTGGGACACCTGGCGGCCTTTTATAGAAAGGCCTGGACGGGTCAGTTGAGTCTCAGGTATTCCAGTCAGTGTGGGAGAAGGGGGCGGAGCTGGGCAGGGTGCTGGGTCTGAAGGGCCAGGATGCCCACCTTCCCCGCAGGGTGTCTCTGGACCTCTCTGCCCCGCAGGTGTGATTTTGCTTCATCGCTCCCCTGGCCCATGACAGGTGCATAAATATTGAAAACTCTCAGCCCCCTCAGCAACTGTGGGTCAGCAACTTCTACAAAAGGCCGGATAGTAAATGCAAATATTCTGGCCTTTGCATGCTGCACACGGGCATACAGCGTCTGATACACATTCTTCTTTGCTTGCTTTTATAGCCCTTAAGAGGTGAAAAATCCATTCTGAACTCACAAACTAGAGCATAAAATGGCACCCCTGGACCGTGTGTGGCCCCCCTGAACACAGTTCTCAGATCCCTACTCCAGAATTCTAGAGACTGTCCTTAACACCACACCAGTGGCTCAGCGGTAAAGAATTTGCCTGCAATGAAGGCAACTTGGGTTCAATCCCTGTGTTGGGAAGATTCCCTGGAGAAGGAAATGGCTACCCACTCCAGTCCTCTTGCCTGGAGAATCCCATGGGCAGAGGAGTCTGGCGGGCTACAGTCCATGGGGTGGCCAAGATCCGGACACGACTGAAATGACTTAGCACGCTTGCAAGGAGTGGGTTGCCAAGTAAAAGACAGGATGCTCAATTCTATTTGAGTTTCAGATAAACAGCAAATATATTTTTAGGGTAATTATGTCACAAATATTTTCCCTGGCAGCCTCCAGTGGAGACAGCATTTATTTACCCACTACTGCCTGGCAGGGGCCCTTAACCAAGTCTTCCCATGTCACCTCACATCAGACCTGTGAGGCAAGCATTAGTATCTGCATTTGGAAGAAAAAAAAAAAATGGAAGGAAGGAAAAAAAAAAAAAAAAAAAGAAGCTCAAAGTGGTAAAGTAAGTCCCCCAAGGTCATAGAGCCAACTTTATAGCCAAGACCAGATTCACGCCCACTCCCCTGACGCCAGAGCCCTCCGTCTTTCTTTCCGACCACAGCTGGCAAAGAATGTTCCAGAAGGAAAGGACCTGCACAGTCGCACTGGAGAGTGGTGACAGGAAGCCCAGCCCCTCTTGGTCCTGCCAGAACTCTGACCAGAGCAAGCTGAGTGCCCTGGGAAGATCCTCTTCCCACAGAAGAGGAACGGAGGCCCTGGCCTCAGCCCAGCCCACAGCGAGCCAGGACCCAGTGGCCTGGGGCATGGGTGGCAGGCTCTGAGACGGAGAGGTATGTGTGGATCACTCCCAGGCTTTGGAGTCTTTCCCTGCCTGTCTCTGATTCAGAGAGCTCGAGGGAGCAGCAAAGAGTGTGTGTGTGTGTGTGTGTGTGTGTGGTCTGTGCAGTGCATGTGCACACGTGTGCTATGTGTAGGGGGAGAAGGCAAGCTCGGGTGCAGGTCTGGGGTGTCTCCACGGAGAGGAGTGGAGGAGGGCCACGCTCAAATCTCAAGAGAAAGCAGTTGCGCCAGGCGGCGGTGCCTGAGCAAACAGTACAGCTGATTAGTTGAGTTCCCCACCCACCCTGGGGTCAGCAGGTTCGGGCTGGGTGGCGGGGGAAGACGCTGGAACCCAAACCTTGAACCCCAGACCTTTGTGCCCATTAAGCCAGTGTTTGCCTGCCTACTGACCCACCCACCTTCTCTGTCCCACCAGGCTCCAGACAGAGACCCTCATTCACGATAAGGCATTGAGGTATTTGTCTCATGGGATGGGGTGGGGGGTGGGGTGGGGGAACTGCAGGAAGACGTGGCTGCAGTTACCAACTTTCCTTTCCTTTCTCACCTCCCGCCACCCAGTGCCAACTCTGTAGGGTCACCAGGGCCAATGGGACTCCAGCACAGACTCCAAACAGGTGTGGAAGGCAGTGGCCCAGCTCTGACCTGACCTGACCAGGAGCATGAGCACGTGGGTACGGGGTTCTCTCTCGGGGACATGGGTCCTCAGACTGGCACAACTGATATTTTGGAACAACTAATCCTTTCATGTGGGGGCTGTCCCGCCTATCATAGGGTCCACACACGGGCCGACAGCAGAACCTGCTTTGCTGAGCTGTGGCCCTCAAGAGCACCTCCAGGCATTGCCTGAGGCCGCCCCCCCGCCCCCCAGCAGGAAGCAAAGTCATTTTCCCTTGAGAACAACTGATTTAGGGCCCCAAAGTGTCTACATATCATTTTATTTTCTGTGTTTCCATCTGGTTTTTCTCTTTTGCTGCTCCTGTTCTTTCTACAATTGGGTCTGCTTCCTCCATCTCTGTGCTCGTGAGTGTGGGGTTTGTCTGCTTGTGTGTATGTGTGTGTGGGGTGGGGGTTGTGGTGGATGCTATGGGTGTGTCTGTGGCCGTGACCCTGAGTGATCTCTCTGTGGGACCCTGGGTTTCTTTCTCTTCTTTTTCTCGACCTCTGCCCCTGTGTTTGTTTCCCCGTCCAGCTTACTCATCAGCGCATCCTTGCCCCCGGAGTCCTTTCAGGAGCTGTTTCCTTAGCTGAGTTGTCAAGTGGCAGGCCGGCAGGCAGACCAAGAGGCTGCAAGGATGGAGCTGGGCTGGGGCATGGAGATCAAAGCCACCGCTCACTCAGCTTGGAGTTTGTTCCAGTCACCGGGTTCACAAGCCCCCATGTGTGCCAGCTCATAAAACCGGCAGCAGATGACATGTCAGCAGGTGAACACACACACACACCCACACACATGTCAGAAACTCCACCCAGGCCAGGATGGCGTTCGGATCTGGCGTCTTAACTGAGAAGCAGGTGAGCCGGGCTCTAGTGCTGAATCTCTCTGGCCGCCTGGATTGCAGTTTGTGCTAATAACCTCCAAGGTCCTTTTCTGTTCAAACATCCCATGATTTTGAAGAGAAGTGAATCAAGCGGGCTTCGGCGTGTACACACGGCCACTTTGGCCTCCACAGGTTAAGGGCTCTGAATTGCGGCAGAGCCCTCATGCACTTTTCCCCACTTAGTGACCTTAATCCCTGGTGCTCTCTTTTCATTCCAGTTGCTGATTGTGGCTCTATCTCTTTGCCTGTCCTTCTCACAACCCTTCCCTCCTCAGAGCCACCTGCGCGCTCATACCATGGGGTCATCATGTAGGACCTGCTGAGCATCTGCTCTCTTGTAGGGACCTGGGGAAGGACTTGCAG
The DNA here is from genome assembly GCA_006410635.1 of Cephalophus harveyi. NCBI lineage: Eukaryota > Metazoa > Chordata > Mammalia > Artiodactyla > Bovidae > Cephalophus > Cephalophus harveyi. The sequence continues at coordinate 31,937 of SJYT01070377.1, read as the reverse complement.
CTGGTCCCACCTTCCCGGATAGGCAGGTGCACATTATTTGACACGTTTCTGCAGGACATGCTTTACACTGCATGCGTGCGTGCATGTGTGTGTACTAAGTCTCTTCAGTCGTGTCTGACTCTTTGCAACCCTATGGACTGTACCCCTCCAGGCTTCTCTGTCCATGGGGATTCTCCAGGCAAGAATACTGGAATGGGTTGCATGCCCTCCTCCAGGGGATTTTCCCAGCCCAGGGATCAAACCCAGGTCTCCTGCACTGGCAGGCAGATTCTTTACCACTAGCACCACCTGGGAAGCCCATGTTATACATTAACTAAATCAATATGTCACAGCAATGTTTCACAACAGTCGTGTATGTGTGAACATGTGCATACGTGCCTGATGCTGAAGTTGAGACTCCAAGACTTTGGCCACCTGCTGCGAAGAACTGACTCATTGGAAAAGACCCTGATGCTGGGAAAGATTTAGGGCAGGAAGAGAAGGGCAGGACAGAGGATGAAATGGTTGGATGGCATCACTGACTCAATGGACATGAGTTTGAGCAAGCTCCAGGAGTTGATGATGAACAGGGAGGCCTGGCATGCTGCAGTCCATGGGGTCACAAAGAGTTGGACGCAGCTGAGTGACTGGACTGAACTGAACTGATGTGTCTTTTTTTCCTGGCTTCCTTGAAATTGTAGATTAAAAAATTCACAGGCATTGATCTTCCTGGACTCTCACCCCTTTGCAGAAGGTGCCCAAAAGGCATAGGTGGTAACATGGACATAAGCCTGTTCTCCTCTCCTTTCTATTTCCCTCCAGCATGGGTCAGTTCTCGCCCTTCCTGCCCACCTCTGCAGGAAGATTATTCAGCCTTGAAAGTTCTCACCTGATTTGCAACCTCCTCCTGCCCCTCAGTGATTCTGAGTGTCTTGTTTCCTAAACCACCCATCCAGGAAGTGGGTGCTAGTTTGGGGAGAAGTAGGTTCTGGTTCTCATGGTTTGTAAGAGGTCTGGAGCTTTAGAGGGAGCCCTGTGGAGCTCTGACCCAAACCCAGCTCTCTCTGGAGGTCTCTGCAGGCTGGAGTCAGGACTCATAGTCCCAGTGTGGCCCCTCTGGAAACTGAGAAGGATGCAGAAGGGTGTGCAGAGCCTTCCTGGGGCAATGCCTCTGGTCCTGCTGGCCCAGTTTCCTGGAGCCTTTTTTTCCTCCCTCTCTTCTCATCCGGACCCCAAGGTCTCTCCCCTCCACAGCCAGACCCCACTGCTCTGTCACCTCCCTCTATCTGTTCTCACCCACCTTACCTGATCAGAGGTGCTCTGCCTGCAGACCTGGAAGTCACCCAGGAACGAAGCCACTGAAGTGTGTGCCACTCGCAAAGGACTTTCCAAACGTGCCCGAGAATGCCTGGCTTCTGGGAGAGAAACTGATGTGTAATCAGAACAGCTGTGCTCAGCTCCTGTTTGACCAGAAATCACGGTAGGGCCTCGGCCAAGGCACTTAACCTTTTTAGTGTCCTGATCTGCAAAACTAAGCACTTGAGTTTTAAAGATCTCCTGTTCCTTTCAACCCTCTCTGCTCCCCCAGGAAACCCCTCTTAACTTCCACATGCAGAGAGAATAGAAGTCAGAAGGGACCCCTTTTCAGAAAAAGCTCTTGTGTCTCAGGTGAGATCTGACTCTGAATCCCAGGGCCAGATGCTCCACTAAGCAGAGAGCAGAGAGGGGAGGGAAGCAGAACATGGGGACACATGGCTCCTGATCACCCTTAACCTGATCTGTGGCAGGATTCTGTGGTCTTGAGCAGGGAGAAGGTGAAGCTCTCCCAACTCCAGGACTCCCAGGGCTGTGGACAGCCAGAGGTGGGGCTGGGGGCCAGGTGCGTGGTTCTTCTGACCTCTCTGCTCTGGTGTGGATATATGTATATATATGGGCTTCCCAGGTGGTTCAGTGGGTAAAGAATCTGCCTTCAGTGCAGGAGGCACAAGAGTCGCAAGTTGGATGCCTGGGTCGGGAAGATCCCCTGGGGGAGGGCATGGCAACACACTCCAGTATTCTTGCCTGGAGAATCCCATGGACAAAGGAGCCTGGCAGGGTACAGTCCACGGGGTCGCCAAGCTATACACGACAAGCAACGGAGCACACACACACACGGATAACTGATTCACTTTTCTTGAAATGAACACAACACTATAAATCAACTATATTTCCATTAAAATTTTTAAAAAGACAATTAAAAAAACCTAAGCCTGAAGCAAAACCCTTTCCTATACCGGAAATAGTAGCCTTTTCCTGCAGTCCTTCAGGGGCACATTTTACTGGCAGTCTTCCCCCAACTTGTCCCCAACTGCACTTTTTGGTCTTTCTCTCTCTCCCCACCCAAAAACAAACTTAGGGAAACAGCAAACACGGTGATGATAAGAACTCTCAGATTCTATTTGTTTAGTGTGATCACTCACCCAAACACCCTACCGCCTGTGTCCTTTTCACTTTCATGAAAGTGAAGTTGCTCCATCATGTTCAACTCTTTGCAACCCCACGCACTGTGGCCCACCAGGTTCCTCCATCCATGGAATTTTCTAGGCAAGAGGATTGGAGTGGGTTGCCATTTCCTTCTCCATCTGTCAGAAAAGCCAAGTGAAATGCCAGACTGGTTATAAAAGTAGGGACCACAGTTGAAGACGGGGGAGGAACAGTGGGAGCAGGTGGGCACTCTGTTGCCTGAGTCGGGACAGGTATGGAGGGAGGGCCCTGGGGACCAGTGCCTGAAGACCCCACCCAAAAGGCAGGCCTGACCTGGGGGAGGGAGCTCTGGGCCTCCTCTTTACCCCTTGATGGAGAGGCAGCCAGGAGAGGGGGTGGGGCTCCCCTTAAGGACTGCAGGGCAGCACCTGGCAGGGGCACTAGGAACTGGGCAGATTCTAAGGCAAATACTTGAGTGAGCCAGGGGGGCAGGGCGCAGTGGGAGGCTAAGAGAAAGAGGGAGAGGTCAGACCAAGGGCCCGGAGGTAGCCAGCGGCTACTATGGATGGATGGAAGCCAAACAGTGCCTTGTCTAGACAGACAGCTCTTGAGCAATTCTGACCCTCCGTAGGCAGGTCCCCTGGTCAGGCCACAGCAGTACGAAGAACTAGAAAACAGAGAAAATGACCTTCACCACCTCGCCTTCCTCCATTCCCCTGCCCAAATGCCTAGGCTTCAAGGACCCAGTGCCATGAGTGGGTAGAGCCCCACCAGCCCCGCCCGTAGAGGGTGGCCACAGGCCTGCATCAGCGCATGCAAGAGGGGATCCAGACCGGCGGACTACAGTCCACGGGGTGGCAAACGGTCAAAGATGACAAGTGAGGAGGCACACACACAGGTATGCGTATAACTGATTCACTTCGCTGTTCAGCAGAAACTAACACAACATAAATCAACTGTATTCCAATAACAATTTTTAAAAAAGAGAAGTAGAAAACCCAAGCCTAAAGCCAAACTCTTTCCTTTACCGAGAACGATAGCCTTCCCAGCAGTCCTTCAGGGGCACATTTTATTGGCAGTCTCCTCCCAGTTTGGTGTCCGCTAGAGGCCCTGGCAGAGTATCCAGTGAGCTCCTGATACAATCAGTTCACAGGCCAGGGGGCATCAGTCTAGCTTCAGCAGGCTGTCCTGGGGGCAGTTCTCAGGTCACTGGTTCCCTCCCTGGCCCCTCCCCACTTCTCTAGGACAGGCTGATTTCCAACTCCAAGAGCTAACTCTGATCTGTCCCCAAGCTACGGGAAAAAGTCCAGAAACCAGCAGGCAGTCCGGGCTGTCCTGGAAATCTTTGCACGGCAGCCAGAGTGCAGGAAACCACAGAGCCCCGGGCTGCCGTCGGCGTGCGCGTAGGAGTGCACGTTGGAGGGGCTGGTGTGTGGTCTGTGGCCAAGGTTGTGCCCACCACGGCAGGTGGCGGGTGGATGAGCCAAAATGGTTACTGTCAGGGATGGCCCTCTGGGCTTTAGTGACCTTCTGTAGAGGAAAAGCAGCAGCTAACAGGTTAGGAGACGCAGCGGGCAGCCGTGGGGGGTGCCTGGCCAGAGGTAAACGTACAGTCACAGCCTCTATTTTTATCCTCTCACTCCTCTCATCTGCTGTTGTCTCTGTGTCCTGGAGCCCTTTCGGTGACCAGCTTACCCTTCCGTGGCCACATTCCCTCCTGGGATCAGAGCCCAGCCAACCGCTGCCTGTTTCCCCCACACAGTGAGGTTTCTGTATCGTTCATCCAATGGACCTCATCCCTTCTCCCTCCCAACAGACTGTGTAATCAGGCCCTCCCTGGCAGTCCTGTGGTTACGACTCCATTCAGTCCTCCGTTGGGGAACTAAGATTCCATGTGACTCCCAGTATAGTCAAATTAAATAAAAAGAATACTTTTAAAGAGAGACTGATTACATCAAACTCTCTTGTTCACCAATGAACTACATAGGGAGGAATTAGGGTCTGTGGCATTCCCCCACCACCATCTCTGTAACCATGTCAATCCTGCCCCAGTTCAGGAAGATGCCATACGTTAGGAATTCAGTCAGTTCAGTTGCTCAGTCATGTCCGACTCTTTGGGACCTCATGGACTGCAGCGCGCCAGGCTTCCCTGTCCATCACCAACTCCTGGAGCTTGCTCAAACTCATGTCCATTGAGTCAGTGATGCCATCCAGCCATCTCATCCTCTGTCATCCCCTTCTCCTGCTTTCAATCTTTCCCAGCATCAGGGTCTTTTCCAATGAGTCAGTTCTTCACACCAAGTGGCCAAAATATTGGAGTTTCAGCTGCAACATCAGTCCTTCCAATGAATATTCAGCACTGATTTCCTTTAGGATGGACTGGTTGGATTTCCTTGCAGTCCAAGGGACTCTAAAGAGTCTTCAAAACCACAGTTCAAAAGCATCCATTTATGGAACTCAGCTTTCTTTATAGTCCAACTCTCACATCACATTAGGAGTTATCTGATCTTAAACTCTATCACATTAGGAATTATGTGATTCTTAAACTCTAGCTCACGGCTTGAAGCTCAACTCCAACGTCATGTTCTCCCTTTTCTTCTCTCTGTATCCATCCTCACGCTGCCAGGCAAGTCCCAGCCCATCTTCTCTTCTTCATGCCCTTCTTGCAAAGAAGTGCACTGAATTAAAACCATCTCTTGACCTGGCCATGCCCTGCTTATTGCTTGCAGAGCCTTGGAGGAAGGAGTTAAATTACACCATGCTCTTCTCTCACCCTACTCGAGTGTATGTTGGACTGTGTTTTATGGACAGTGACTGGTACCAAGGAAATTGCAAACTATTTCATTTCTCAGGCCCCAAAGGCTAATGTTGGGCTCAGTGTGCAAGAGACAGGGCCAGAGGTGGCAGAGGAACAAGGGAAGGTTCAGGGGAAAAAGGGAAGGTGGCAGGGGCCTGAGTGTGCGGGTGGGGTACATCAGACCCCAGCCAAACACAGAGAAAACAGCCTCTGACCCCACCAAAGGGGCTTCCCTGGGGTCAGGATCTGCCAGCAATGTGGGAGACCTGGGTTCGATCCCTGGGTCAGGAAGATCCCCTGGAGAAGGAAATGGCATCCCACTTCAGTATTCTTGCTTGGAGAATTCCATGGACAGAGGAGCCTGGAGGGCTACAGTCCATGAGGTTGCAAAGAGTCGGACACGACTGATCCCCCTGAGAGGGTGACGGACCCACAGAAGGTGGGCAGTTGGCAGCAGCCGGGAGGAAGGGAGGGTGTGGCATGCTAGCGCCCTTCCAGTCCTGAGCCTGGGACCGGGGCTGCTGGCAGCTGACCAAAGTCATGGGGCCTGGGAGCCACCCTGTCTTGCCTACCGGATTCACCCTCAGTGAGGGAGAGAAGATGAAGGGCAGAGACTTCTGGGTAAAGGAGGACCACTTGGCAACTGTTTCCTCCAGACCTGTGAGACCAGGGTGGTGGGAGCCTGAGAGTCCCTGGGAGGAGAAACTAGACATCCACCGTAGTCACGTGCTGGGACCCAGGGGCAGGAAACAGGCTGCGAGGCCTGGGTCAGAGGTCAGCTTCATACCACTCTCTGAAGCATCTGTCTGGCTCCCTTACCTTCTTATTTCTGAATCCGGAGGCCTTGACCAGAGAGAGATGAAGAGCGAAGGCCTAAGAGAGACGTAGGGGGAGGCAAAGATAGTGCGATCGTGACTGCCTCCATTGCTGAGATGCCCGTGCCTCCATGTGTGTGCTGCCGTCTCATGGTCCCGTCATGGCAGGCAGACAAGTCAGAAGTCATCAGTGGAACTTCCCTGGTGGTCCAGTGGTTAAGAATCCTCCTGCCAATGCAGGGGACATGGGTTCAGTGCCTGGTCCGGGAAGACTGCACATGCCATTGGGCCACAAAGCCCATGCACCACAACTACAGAGCCTGTGCCCTAGAGCCCCAGGGGCTGAAACAAGGGAAGCATTGCAGTGAGAAGCCGACCCACTGCAACTAGAGAACGCCCTCGTGCAACAGGGAAGACCAAGCGCAGCCCAAAGTTAAAGTCAATAAAGAAGCCATCAGCCAGCCCCATGGTGGAGCGGGCCCCTGAGACTGGGTTTTGACCTGCACCCATCACCCTGAAGGGGCTCTGGCTCTCCACTGGGGATGAGGAAGTCGGAAGAGGACAGTGGAATGGCCCTAGGTTAGCTCAGAACCCAAGGCAGGCTGGCCCTGGTCCATGGAGGTGGAGGTCGTGGGGGGCAGGGAGGCGGCAGAGGTGGTCTTTCTTGGAGCAAGCTTGTGCTGGTCCCACTCAGTCGACTCCAGTGCTTGATCAGGAAGGGGTCAGGCAAGCAACAAGCAGGAGGAAGAGAAGCAAACACTGGCACCTGCGTGCACATGGCAGACCCCTCCTCAGATGCCCGCCACACTGCACAGGTGAGTGGGACCCCCACCCTGGGCCCCACCCTGGACGGCAGCCTGGCCTCGCACAGCCCCGCTCTGGCCCCACAGCCAGCTCCTCGATGCCACGGACGACAGAGAAGTGGTGCCGGCCACGGGAGACGGGTGTGTCCCGTCCCGCCCCGGCGACTCTCGCCTGGCTGCCATCCTGGGGGCAGAGAGAGGGGCCCCTTGACCCAAGCTCCCTGTCGATGTGACACCACTCAGTGTGTCAAAGGACTTCTTTCCTGGCACATTGTCATATTTTGTATTAGCCTTAAGGAACTGCCGATGGTGACTACAGCCATGAAATTAAAAGATGCTTACTCCTTGGAAGGAAAGTTATGACCACCCTCAACAGCATATTAAAAAGCAGAGACATTACTTAGTCAACAAAGGTCCGTCTAGTCAAGGCTATGGTTTTTCCAGTGGTCATGTATGGATGTGAGAATTGGACTATAAAGAAAGCTGAGCGCTGAAGAATTGATGCTTTTGATCTGTGATGTTGGAGAAGACTCTTGAGAGTCCCTTGGACTGCAAGGAAATCCAATCAGTCTATCCTAAAGGAAATCAGTCCTGAATATTCATTGGATATGTTGAAGCTGAAACTCCAATAATTTGGCCACCTGATATGAAGAGCTGACTCATTTGAAAAGACCCTGATGCTGGCAGGGATTGGGGGCAGGAGGAAAAGGGGATGACAGAGGATGAGATGGTTGGTTGGCATCACCGACTCGATGGACATGAGTTTGAGTAAACTTTGGGAGTTGGTGATGGACAGGCAGGCCTGGTGTGCTGCAGTCCATGGGGTTGCAAAGAGTCAGATACGACTGACTGACTGAACTCAACTGTACAGAAACAGGTGGGCCCCGCCCAGAGAGGTCAAGGATGCTAGCTCCCATGCCAAAATCAAGGCATTTTCTCAAATTTCATGGAGTGATCTCGAGGCAGGAGGGCCCTTGTGTGCTGCCCCCTGTGCCTCTGACCTGTGCTCACAGGGCCCACAGAGGCAGCCCAGCATGGGGGTGGGAAGCCTGGCCCCTGCCCACTCTTCTCTGGCTGCAGGCAGAGTCCTTCCCCAGGGTTGTGCCACCATGTCACCAGAACTCAGAACCCTGTTAATCAAATACTTAGCAAACAGCTGCGAGGTGATGCATTTTTAAAATCCAGAGCTACCTGTCCTCGCATCAGCTGCCCGCCTTTGGCAGGTCAGGTGCATGGGAGCCAGACTGTTCTGCTCCTCTATTCAGGGCAGGGGGAGAGAAGGAGGGACACGGTAAGTGTTTGTGGGGGGACCCGAAGACTTCCCAAAGCAGGGACCCTGTATTTCCTTTCCTCTGTCCTGCCAGCTCGTCCAGTCTCTGCGGTCTCTGTAGCCCATGAGCCTGGCAGCGTCACCCTGTCGTGTTGGGTCCAAAACACTCCTTTAACCCTCCAGCACCCAGGGGATTCTCTTACGGCATCTGTCTTGCTGCACAGCAATGCCTGGGTGGTCTTTCTTTTCATGTCATACTTGAGATCCCACAGGCAGATGCAGAAGCTCATAGAATAGAATCCCATAGATGTAGAATCTCAAGAATCCCATGCCTTGACTACTTCTTACAGCAAGTACCACATGCCTTGGGTTTCCCAACCTTTGCCTCAGAGCATTGCTTCTGGAATCCTTCCCTCTTTTTCTCCTTCTTCATAATATTCCACATCCCCTTCTTTCTCCCGCTCCCTTTCTCTCTCTTTGTCTGTCTCTTGAACACATGAAAGTATGTATAAGCAGAGAAAATTTCCCCGTGAATACTGATGTTAGCATTTTTTTTTTTATCCTTTGCAATGTGCTTCCACCCCTATGATCTCTTTAACTATTACAATCCTACACAAAGGCCAGTATATTTCTCTCTACTACTTTTGACAGGTGAAAGAAATATCTGAAATATGTCCATAGAAGAACTTAGAATAAAGAAATATTTGAAGTATGTCCATAGAAGAACTTAGAATAAAAACAGGTCACTTATTCATAGATTTGATGAATATTTATTACAGACTACATTGTACCAGAAATTATGCCAAGCACTGGGAACACAATACTTAATAATATGGGTATCACATTTTCCTCTGTGGAGCTTACAGTCTGTTAAGGAGAAGATGTTTAAAAAAGTGAGCAACCAAAGTTCAGGATGTACAATGAAAAGAAAATATAAGTGGCTTGGAAATTGAACAGGCAGACTCCAATCTAGCCTATGAGCCAGTCCCCCACGCTCACCCCCTGCCCACCAACACACACACACACACAAACACAATATACAATTGTTGAGACTCATAGGAGGAGCAGAAGTTGGAAAGATGGAAGGAAGGATGGGTGTAGAGCGGTAGAAAGATCCAGAAACTGTGAATGCTGAAAAGGAGGAAAAAAGAGGAGGAACCAATAATGATTATCATGATGAAAGAGAGGCCCAGAGAAGACAAGGGTGAAGAGGCTAGGGAGGTTGCCAGGTGTCAACTCAGGGAAGGGCTTCCAGACCACAGGTTGAGGCAAGACTTGCATCTGACAAAGATCAATGTAGCTCCAGTGTGGATGGTGGAGTGGAAAAAACCAAGACTGCCGTGGAAAAAAACAAGATTACAGGAACCCACTCCTGGAAGGCAGTGGGGAGACCACAAGGGCCTGTTTCGGAAGATTAGCAAAAGGGTAGAGACAAGTCCAAGAGTCTTCAAAGAAGTGAAAAAAGCAGGAACTGTGTTTTTTTTTTTACTACATTGTACTATATTGCATGTGTTTTTAAAGGCATGTATACATAAGAATACTGGAGTGGGTGGCCATCCCCTCTCCAGGGGATCTTCCCAACCCAAGGAGCAAACCCAAGTTGCCTGCATTACAGGCAGATTCTTTACCTTCTGAGCCATCAGGAAAGCCCATACATAGGTAGGCTTGGATATGCATAAAGTATTTTTGGAAGGATAAAGAACAAACTTACTACTGAATGTCCCTGATGAGGTGGATACCTGAGGGGCTGGAATAGAGGCAGGAATGCTCTTTTCTCTGTATACCTTATGTGCTTTTTCAATCTCGGGCCATGGGATGTATCGTCTACTCAAAAGTTATTCTTTTTCAAATGAGATGTTTTAGGGAGTAGAATCCACCAGACCTGAGACTGACGGCAGATGAGAGTTGAGATGGGTGTGTGGAGGAAGACGCCTAGGTTTGGGGCTTAGGCAACTTCACCTGCTTTTATTTGATTGGAAATGCTGGTGGAGGAGCAGGTTTGGTGAGGAAGAAAAGCTGTTCAGTTTGGGACGTGTCGAGTTCCAGATATCTGTAAAATATCCAGGTAGAGTTGTCTAATGGAGAGGCATCTGAGCTGTCTCCTGGAGCTCAGGAGACAGAACTAAAGCCAAGATAAGAAGTCTTGAATCATAGACGTGTGTGTCAATATCATCCATGGAGGCAGCAGGAACTTCCCAGGTGGTGAGGAAAACAGAGAGCTTCACGGACCAAAACTATTTAAGAGATGGGGAGAAGAGAAGCAGGGAGAGTGGGAGGTGAGCATGGCACTAGGGGCGTGCTGAGAGGGGGTGAGTGGTCCAGTGGTACTGAACCCTACAGAGTTTGCGCAAGACTCAGATGGTTCAGCGGGGTCAGCTATGGGGAGATGACCTTGATGAGAGTCCCGTCAGTAGCTGGAGGGGGAAGGTCAAACCACAATGGGGTGGGGACTCACTGTGAGTTCAGCAGACAACAGAGTCTCCTTTTAAGAAGTTTGGCCATGAAAAGGGAGTAAAAAGATAGGGCAGGAGTCCAAAGGAGAAATTGGAAGGAGAAGGAAGGCAATTACAATCTCTTTGAGGATAGGAAAGAGCAGAGCATGGTTATTTGCTGACTAGCATCGCTTGGGGAAAGAGAGAGGCTGAAGTTAGAATAATGAGAGGAGTTAGAGGATACAGTGGTGGACAGAGGTGCCTGAAGAGACAGAAAGAAAACTGTATCTGGAATACAAATGGGAGTTTAATTTTACACAGGAGAGGGGGAGCTTCCATTGTGAACGAAGATAGGAGGAATCATGCTGACTGAGCACATTTAGAAACTATACCACCTGTGAACCTCTGTGTATGTGTGTGAGTTATCTTGTGCACAAGTGTGTGTGTGAGAAAGAGTTATCCCTCACCATTCCACACTCACCTGGGCCTTGCTTGTGTATCTGGATGAACCTAGGGGCAGTTTCACAAATCCCACTTACCTTTTTGCTCTTCCAGATCACAGTGCTCTTAAAAAGTTGCTATGGCTTTGAGGGTGTTGACAGGGCTGGGATGAGAAGGGCTGGAGACAGAAGCGAGGCTGTGATGGGTACCCCAGACACCTAGTTTCCAATTTCCTTCTGGGAAAGGGATGGCCCATGCTCTGTGATTGCTGTCTACCCCACACCTCGGTGCAAGGGCAACGGAGCTGGGGCAGAGGGGAGCTGTTGCAAGAAACATAGCTGGAAGCCTGCTACCTCCAGACACAAGGATGAACAGCTGCTAACAGGCAGCCTGAGCGACAAGCCAGGGATGGTCCCATAAAATAATTGATGGGGCCATCCACGCAGAGAGAGGAATACTTTATCACCCATATTTAAAAACACACCAGGATGCAAATGAGATACATTTTAGACTCTAAGTCTCGAAAAACAAGCATAAGACAACTGAAAAATAGCAACCCCCAACCCCCCAAAACAAACTGGACAAAGGACTTGAAAAAACATTTCTCCAAGAAAAAAAGATATACAAATGCCAGTGAGCACTGAAAAGATGCTCAATGTTGTTACTCATTGAAAGTGAAAGTGAAAGTCGCTCAGTCATGTCCAACTCTTTGCGACCCCATGGACTATACAGTCCATGGAATTCTCCAGGCCAGAATACTGGAGGGGGTAGCCTTTCCTTTCTCCAGGGGATCTTCCCAACCCAGGGATAGAACCCAGTCTCTGGCATGGCAGGTGGACTCTTTACCAGCTGAGCCACCAGGAAAGCCCAGGAATACCGGAGTGGGTAGCCTATCCCTTCTCCAGAGGATCTTCCCGACCCAGGAATCAAACTGGGGTCTCCTGTATTGCAGGTGGATTCTTTACCAACTGAGCTATCAGGAAAGCCCTGTTATTGGGGAAATGCACAAAACCACAATGAGATACCATTGCATAATAAAAAGATGGCTACTATACATTTTTAAAAAAATCAGAGTCACGTTGGTGATGATGTGGACAAATTGGAATCCTGTGCATTGCTTCAGGAAATGTAAACCAGTACAGCTGCTGCCGGAAACAGGATGGCAGTTCCTCAGAAAGTTTAATAAAGACGTGCCATAAGATCTAGCCATTCCACTTCTAGAGAACTGCTAGAAGTTTCACAAAACTGCTGTCACTTATTTTTTAATTGGCTGTTTTCTCTTCCCTACTCACCCACATTCCTCCCACCATCACGCTCCCACACAAGCCCTGCTGCTCCAAATCCTCAGTGTGCAGCCCTTAGGGTCTCTCTCCCAGTTTATCCTCCACCTCCCTCCACTTCCCTTCATTTGATCCTTAGTTGATCAATGGAAGGTCAGAAGTTTTCAGTATCCAAAGAAACTGAAAGCAGGAACTTGGAAAGATAATTGTACACCGATGTTCATAGCAGTATGACAACAGCCAAAAGTGGAACAACCCAACTGTCCATCAGTGGAGGGATGGATAAACACAAAGTGATCTAAACATACAATGAGATATTATATTTGACCTTTCAAAGGAATGAAATTCTGACTCACGCTATAGCATGGATGAATCTTGAAAACCTTATGCTACATCAAATAAGCCAGGCACAATGGGACTAATGTTGGATAATTCCACTTATACGAGGTAACTAGAAAACTTAAAATCATAGACAGAAAGTAGGATATTGGTTATCAGGGACCATGGGGAAGGAATGATGGGGAGTTCGTGTTTAATGGGTATACGATTTTTGGTTTAAAAAATTCCCTGGGTGAATAGTGGTGATGGTTGCCCAGCAATGTGAATGTGCCTAATACCACTGAACGGTACAGCTGAAAAATGCTTAAAATGGTAAATTTTATGTTCTGCATATCATAATACATTTTTTTTAAATAAAGGAAGGATAAATAACCGTTCTTCTTGCAGTTTTCTAGTGTGGGTTTGGCTGTGAGGTGGGGAGAGGGTCCTATGAGGTACAGGAAGAGGTGAGGCTTACAACCTCAGGGCCATGCCCGGCTCGTGCTTCCTGAAGCCCCGGGAGACGTCACAGCTCACAGTCGAGTGTCTCGTGGGGCACAAAAGGAGATGATGACCCAGGCTTTGGCCTAGCATCCCTGCCTGGCGTCTTTCGTTGCCAAGCCTAACTCTGCTTGAACAGATACCCTCTTTTCCCAAGATGTGGGACTTCCAAGAAGCCAGAAGGTACTCATTCCTGGGAATGCTGAGGTGACGGGTGAGGTATGGATGGCCTGGGAGAATTCTTCTGTCCACCCCTCACAGGGTTAACAGGCAGGAAGGGCGGATGCTTCACAAGCAGTGTCTCTCTCTCTGCCTTCACCCAGGCCCACCTGGAGTCAGGATGAGAGTAACAAGGGTCCCGATCAGAACTGATAAACCCGATCCTCTCCATCACCCTCCCCAAGGTCCAGTCCGAGATTCACGTGTCCCAGGGTGTTGCGACGAATGATCTCCCAGCCTCGGTGACTGCCGCTGCTTCGAGAGGTGGTCCGGGACAGGGAAGGGGTCGGGAGGGCCAGGGAGGCTCTGGCTAGAAGCCCGCTTTCAGTCACCGAGGGCCGTTTCTCGGGGGGATGCCCTTGTCCTTCCTCCTTGTCTGAGCCCTTGAAAGCTTCCACGTAGCGACGCGCTCGCAGAGTATTCTGGTCTTGGCTGGTCTCAACTCTGAGGAGGTGAAAAGGGAGAAAGGCTCAGCTGATCTGGGGAGAGACCGGGCCAGGAGGAGAAGCCGAAGTGAGCGCGGCCCAGGTGGGAGCCGGCAATGAGAGGCGAGCGGGAGGAGGCGAGCACCGCTGAAGCCGGAAGACCTGCTAGGATCAAATGAAGGGAAGTGGAGGATAAACTGGGAGAGACCGAAGTGCTGCGCCTTCAGGATTTGGAGGGAGTAGGGCCTGTGAGTGTGTGGGTGTGGGTGTGGGTGAGTGTGTGGGTATGGGTGTGAGTGGGGGGTGATGGCGGGGGAATGTGGGTGAGTATGAAAGAGAAAGCAGCCAATTAAAAGATAAGCGTGTCATAAGGATGAGGAGATGCAAGTCAGGTAATACATGAGAGAGGCAAGCCACGTCAGGAGGTTGAAGGTAGGGTATAAAGGAGCAGCTTAGCTTGCAGGCTAGACTAGAAGCTCTAAGGATACTAGAGGGCTTCCCTGGCGGCTCAACGGTAAAGAATCCGCCGGCCAACGCAGGAGACGCGGGTTTGATCCCTGGTCCGGGAAGAATCCTCCGTGCCACGGAACAACGAAGCCCGTGTGCCACAACTACTGAGCCTGTGCTCTGGAGGCCGGGGGCTGCAGCTGCTGAAGCCCCCACACCCTAGAGCCCGTGCTCCCAAACAAGAGGCGCCCCCGCAGAGAGAGGCCCTGCACTAGAGTAGCCCCCTGCTTGCTGCAACTAGAGGAAAGCCCACCAGCAATGAAGACCCAGCACAGCCGGAAAAAAATAATCAATTAATTTAAAAAATCTACTGGAAGTGGGGGTCAGGTGGGAACAAGACTAGACCCGTGTGAGGAGCGCATGCCCACAGTGGAGCGTGAATACGCGTTCGCCGCGGTTCACACATCACTGCCCTTCAGACCTCACGGCTGGCGCTACCTCTCCACACCCCTCCCCCGAACAGGCTAACACAGTCTCACTTCAGAGGGTGATGACTTCCCCTTCGGGTCCAATTTGGGATCCTGCTAATGGAGAGGAGGGTCATACGTGCAGAACCGGGCACCCTGGCTCCCACGGCCTCACACGGGTGGACAGTCCACAGGTCTTCATGGTCACTCACCGCAGGAACCAGCGGTCCCCCAGCCCGTACTTGTACCCACAGATGCCAGAGCGCGGCCACAGGGTGCGAGGCATCTTCCTCTCCAGCATCACCGTGGTGGCCACAACCTAGGAGGAGATGAGAGACAGGGGAAGAAGCCAGAAAGAGCCATGAGGCTGGGCGGACCCTGGGGCTACTGACAGAGGGAACCCAGAGGGGAAGGAGGGCACCAGATCAGAAGGATGCGTGACAGCCACCATCCACCCCGCTTGCCCATGTGAGGCGCTATGCTCCTGCCTTCCTCATCACTCACCGCAAAAGGAGAGACTATTTTATGAGGGTTTTGAATAAAACAGTGACCCCTGCATTACCATTCAGATTCATGGAAAATGAGCCATCCCATCCAAACTAACATCTTTTCCTTTTTCATAGGAAAGCCATTGACCAATTATTTGGATTTAAATAAAATGATTAAATAGAATTTCTGTGATCTTGGGGATGAAATGATAACTGCTGATATTGAGGGAATCTGCAGTGAAATTAAAAATACACCCATATCCTAAGAAGGAAAATAGTGGGTTAATGACTCCAAACTTGGCAAGGGAAATTCTAGTGGCATGGCATGTGTCCTGTCCTTTACCCAGCCCTCATTAATAACTTAGATGAAACATACGACAAGATTATCAAATATGCCTGTGAACCAAAACTGGGAGGGATATGTGATAGGCACGATGACAAAGCAATATAAAAATGATCTTACCAGATTGGAATGCTGGTCAAAAACCACTAATATGAAGTTTAAGTAAACCCAATGCAAAGTCCTACATTTATAGGACTAAAGTGTCAGTGTTAAGCACAGGAAAAGCTGGTAAAGGGGCTTAGTCAAATCAATCATGTAACAAAGTGAGGGTTCTATTTGATCATGAGCCAATTGCATGTTTGATAACAGCCAACTGCATATTTACAAAAAGACCTGACTCCATTTTAGGTGCTATTTATAGTTTAGTGTTCAAAGCCAGAGAAGGGATAATCCCTCTTTATGTTGCTTTCTTCCAATCGCATCAAGATTGTTCTAGCTTTGAAAGGCCCAGGATCTAGGTCTGAACAGAGGATCATTCAGGATGGATTGGGTCCAGGAAGCTTGAATGATGGAATGAACTAGGAATCCCTAAAATAACTTAGTTCTCTCCTTCATCTTCTGCTCCCATCTTTCTCAGCACTCCATGATTTTCTTGGTCTTCTCTCTGCTCCTGAGTTATGCCAAGTCCCCCCACCCTTGGGACTTTCAATCATTCTATTTCCTTTCCCTAGATAGTGCTTTTTCTTCATCTTGAAAGGGACACTTATTCTTTCTTCATGCACCATCATTCAGCCTCCCCATCTTCTTCTGGGAACAGAGCCCATCTCATGTTTAGGAAATCACTTCTCTACTGTCAGTCCATCAGTTAGAACAGACTGGACCTCACACAGTCCTGGTGGATTCATCTATTCTCCCCAAAACTCTACCACCACCACCATCAGTTCTCCAATCCTTGGCCTTAGCCTTAAGTGGAAGGATCCACCTATGACCAAACTTGTTGCAATGAAATGGGTTCAGTGGACAGAAGGCTACAGATCCACAGTATCAGGAGTCACCCAGAATACAGTAAGAAAGGGGCCCCTTGAGACTTCCCTGGTGGTCCAGTGGTTGAGAATCTGCTTTCCAGTGCAGGAGACTCAGGTTGGATGCCTGGTCAGGAAAGTAAGATCCTGCATGCTGCAGAACAACTAGGATCACTGCAACTACTGTGCCTTAGAGCTCTAGAACCCTTGCTCTGGCAACTAAACAGGCCCCCATGCACCACAACTAGAGGAAGCCCCCATGCCAGAACAAAAATCCAGTGTAGCAAAAAAAGAAAAAATAAATAAAAATAAATAAAAAGAATAAATAAAAATAAATAAATAAATAAATATGCCCACTGGAATGGGCATATCCACTCACTCGTTTGTCAGTTTAGAGCTTCTGTAAGCTATCTCAGCAACATGATGCAAGAGACTGACTTAGAGGAGTCAGGACAAAAGAGAACAGAGAAACTCATGTAATGGGTGAGATGGAGTTCTTAAATGTTCCAGTTAGGATCAACACATCTTCCCACTGTCTTTTTTCCCAAGTCTATTTGAGTTTGGTTTTCTGTCCCCATAGCCAAGTGTCCCAATGGATAAAAATCCTAACTCCCATTCTCTCCTCTTATTCTTTTTTAAAAAAATATTTATTTGACTGCACTAGGTTTTAGTTTTGGTGTGTGGGATCTAGTTCCCTGACCAGGTATCTGACCCTGGCCCTCTGCATTGGGATCACAGAGTCTTTAGCTCTGGACCACCTAGGAAGTACCCCCTTATTCTTCATAATTGATCAATTATTACCCATGTTTAGAGGCTCATCTTAAATGTCAGTCTATCAGGAAAGCACTTTCTAACTTTCCAGTCCAACTCTTCTCTTGCCTCCTGTTCTTAGGATCTTCATTTCTCTATAACACATTTGCTCTTCTAATTACATGGCTTTCTATGAAGTTTTAATGTCTGTCTTTCCAGCCGGCCTGTAAGCCCCATGAGGGCACAGACTACGTCATCTTGCTTGTGCCGCCAGATCCCAGATATTTCCCAGCACAGGAGAAGCCTCCAAATAATTAGTGCTAACGAATGGAAAGTCCGAGGGGACGAACAATGGCTCTCTTCAAATATTTTAATGGTGCACAGAAGGGAGAATGTGTTATGCATTATATAACAGGAAAAAACGGGGGCCAAATGGTGGCCCAGTTTTTCTATCTTATAGAAAGATAGGTTTCAGCTCAATACAGTATGGACTTTTCTAATAACAAAAACTTTTGAAACATGAAAAAGCTCTCTCCTCCCAACCTCTACCCAAATCCACATGATAATAAGGTCTTACTTAGCATTAAAGAAGACACTGAATTACCCTCTGACCAATAAATGAGTATACAAGTATACACTGGGTAGGAGCTCAGCTAGAAGACCACTAAAGACACTACCAACTCTAAGATTTTATTAGGCTATGGTGATATAAAGAAAAGATAATAGAAAAACAGTATAAAAGCAAGTACAAGATAAGGTTCAAAGGAAAAGCTAGAATAGATAAGGACAAGAAAGTTAAAAGGTGAAAGATTTATACGATCTGAAGAGAAATCAGAGTATAGAATACATAAGAAGATTCTAGTTGCTTCTGGAGTCAAGGATGACTCCTGAATCTACCCTGCTCCTGTGGTCAACACACAGTTCCTGGGTGTTAATCCTAATCCTATGCTACTATCCTATCAACTTCTTCTCCTCCATCTATTCAAAAATTCCTCTGTTGAGATGACCACCCCCATTGGGTTGTTCCATAACTCTCCTAAGAGTCATCTACCATGACATATTCCACTTTGATTTTTCTCTCCATCCCCTGACCCTCAGTAAGACTAACACTAACAAACTTACCTGGGCCCTCCAGAGCTCGTCCTGTTCGTGGGCCACCCGCCAGTGTGTGTCGCCCATCATGGCAACCAACAGGTTGATCATAAGCAGTGTGGCGATGATGGCGAAGGCAAAGTAGACGATGCTGTACATGAAGGGCAAGTCCACGGTATAGTTGGCGGGCCCATCGATGATGGTGAGGAAAAGCTCAAAGGTGCTGAACAACGCCATGGGATAGTCATAGAATTCCCCCAGAGCAGATGGGTCCTCTGTCTGGAAAATGATATAGAACGCTGCTCCGCCCAGGAAGAAGGCATGGAGATCAGGAAACAGGGAGTTATCACAACAAGCCTGGGCCTGGTCAGTATTCATTCTACCTCCAATATATATCTCCATACAATTACACACACGCACATGCATGTATGTGTGTGCATGCTTGCTCAATTGCTCAGTCATGTCCAACTCTTTGTGACCCCATGGACTGAAGCCGGCCAGGCTCCTATGTTCATGGAATTTCCTAGGCAAGAATACTGGAGTGGGTTGCCATTTCCTACTCCAAAGGATCTTCCCCACCCAGGGATCGAACCCATGTCTCCTACATTGGCAAGTGAATTCTTTACCACCTGGGAAGGCCACATATATGCGCACACACACACACACACACACACACACAAATGTAGATGTATAAATTAGACATATTATATAAGTCACAATTTCCCTGTGTACTTGGCTAACCCTGAGACTATGACCTGAGACTATGACCTGAGACTATAACCCTGAAACTATGACCAAGTTTATCATTCTGGATAATGGCAATACTCAGAATTTAGCTAACATCTATCATCTATCTATCTATCAATAGATATATATAGTATATGTCACCTAACTGGTTTTTACATTTTTAGAACCAAATATTTAAAAGGCAAATTGTTACAAGAATGCATGAAATCTCCAACAGCTTTCAAGAACTGAGCACATGAAAGTCTAAAAGAAAAGAACCTAAGACAGAAAAATCTCAGTGTTCTCTAGATAATCATCCATTACCCTGAGATTTCCTGAGTGTTCTTAGACCATTGCAAAAAATGTGATGTGTAGACTACTGGATGGTATTAGGTATCCTGGAAATTTTACTACAGCATCAGAACCTCTGAAAGCCTCATCCCTGTGTGGGGAATGGAGATCTAAATAAGGGGACCTCAAGAGCAGAGCTAGGGTCTATGACAAAGCATGGTTTTGCAAGAACCAAGAACAGATGCTTTGGGAGGTCTGTAGAAAATGGCTCTGCTACATCCCCTCATTCTGCATACACATAGATGAGGGTGGGGAGGAAGGCAACATGAGGAATCCTCCAAATGGACAAAGTTTTACCCTCTCAGAGTTCCCATCTTGGTGTAGTTTTTCCATCTACTGTTCTCTGGGAATCCCTTTTAAGCAAGGGAATGCCTAAGACAGGAATGGCATCCTTTGTACTAAGAGCCCGGGGTTTGGGTCCTCACACGTTACCCTGTACATCCACCTGCCTTCCAGAGGTTCAGCCGTAGACATGGAGAACTGGATTAGAGGCTCCAGTGTCTGCTCTTCTTTCCCCTCTGCCTTCTCCGAAGAGCTTTCTTCTCCTTGTTCACTTGTGCTCTCCCTCTCTCGCTCTGTCTCATCTGCCTGTTCTGGATGTTTCCTCTCCTCCTTTCCCTGCTCCTTGGGCCATGACTGGGTCCCCACTGCCCTTGTGCTTCAAGCCTCTCTTCACAACCGTTTCCTCCCTCATTCTTCAAACCCTCCAAACCCTTTTGTTGTACCTCCTTCTCCAAATTCCTTTCTTTTCTTTAACCTTTGACTACATAAATGAAAAAAAAAGGGGGGGCACTTGATGTATTATTGAATGCTTTTCATTTATTCTTCTGAAGTGTCAACCTAGAAGAATTAAATAGTGAACTGTTTGCCTATGGCACCTTTCACAACTGGCCCGTCTTTCCTGTTTCATATCCGTCTCTCTTCAAGCCCTTTATTTATCTCTCCTTTAAAGATGCTGCAGGGCAGTTAGTCAACATAAACATGATTGACCCAGAACTTTAGAGCACATGAGTTCATGCTCTAGGCCAACCTGAGTGACCCTGATCCTAAGCATATGAGCATGTTTTTCAATTCACTTTCCACTAGGAGGGGAAAAAAAGCAAAAGGGAGTGCAAACGAGAAATAAGTGAGAGTAAGAGTGAGAGAGAACCTTCTGGAGAACTGAATCTCACGCTCTGGAGGGGAAGAGAGTGACGTTCTCACCTGAGGCGAATCCCACGATAACCACAGCCATCAGCCAGCAGAAACGCATCAGGTCTCCAAAAATCATCTACAGAGAACAGAGAGGGGAAGGAGGGTGGGGGACCATATCTCCACCTGCCTCTCAGCAGCTACTGCTGCTAGATCTCAAGTCACCAGAGTCCCACCAGATCTAGCAGGAGCCTCATTTTCTTGTTGTTGTTGTTGCTCCTACTCTCTCCCTTGGTCTGGGAAAAGTCCAATGTCTGAAAGTAGGAGAAACTGTGGGGAAAGCACTTTTTTTTTTTTTTTTTTAAATTTTTGCTCCCACTCCCCTTCTTGGTCTGGGAAAAGTCTGATGTCTGAAAGCAAGAGAAACTGGAGAAAGCTCTGACCTTCTGGATCATGATGGTGAAGGGGCCCAGCATCTGGAATCCTCGCGCAAAGTACATGACGCTGCACCAGCCCAGCACCAGGGCGAAGGACATGGGTACCACCTCCCCGCTGGTGTTGGTGAGCCGCATCACCATGGTCACCAGCACCAGGAAGGAATAGGTGATGCTGGGTGGAGAGAGGGGAGGGGGCTCATGAGAGGAGGGGCTGGGAATATTCTAGGTCCCTTCTAGCGTGGCGCTGCCTTGCCCAGAACCCACTGCTCAACCTCCTAAACACATACACAATCACAGCCACAAACTCACTGGAGAAAAGTCCCTAGAGACGAGGGTCCCAGAGAGGGTAGGGAGACCTGAAATGCTTCTGGCAAGGGAAGACAGGGGCCTGGAAGGAAGAACACTCACGTGATGACGTGGAATGGCCCCCCGAGGACAGTTTGTCCAAAATAGCGGGAGAAACCGACCCTGAAGATATCTGGGATCTGGAAAAAGGCCGGGCGGGGGAGGAAAACTGTAGACTTCAGTTCAATAAATCACAGCAACATCTTTTTTAATCCATTTCCCAGAATAATGGAAATTAAAGCAAAAATAAACAAGTGGGGCCTACTTAAACTCAAAAACTTTTGCAGAGAAAAGGAAACAAAAAACAAAAAGACAATCCATAGGTTGGGAGGAAATATTTGCAAATGATGTGATTGATAAGGGATTAGTCTTGAAAATTTACAATCAGCTTATGACACTTAATAGCAAATCAAAATGGAGAAGGAAATGGCAACCCACAAATAATTTCAACACATGTGAGTACCCCTTAGACTTTTGGGAATTCTGTTCTCCAAGGTCATGTCTTTGAATTGTGCACCCAAGACAGGACTTGAGAGTCCCTGGGGATGATCTCTGCTGAAGAGGATGGGATCCCTCGTTAGGCATGAGAATCACCAGTCATCTCTGTTCTACTGATAAACGGAACCTCTATGGGCTCCCCCATCCCTGGGATCCTCCAGGCAAGAACACTGGAGTGGGTTGCCATTGCCTACTCCGTAGTTAATTGGCTATACCCCAATACAAAATGTTTCTGGTGTTTAAATAAAAAAAAGGTAAAAGACTTCAGTCTGACAGCTCAGCTGCACCTCACCTCTAGGAATAGGATGATCGCTGACCCGAGGACCGTCATCAGCTCCCCCACCAGCCGGATTTTATCCTGCTGAGTCACGTAGGCCTCCTGTGGTGAGATATTCAGGATCAGAAGTGCTTTCTGATGGATTGAGAGGCAAATCTTTTTGAGTAAGTGGTCTAAAGCAACTCAACTCTATCCAAGATGAATAAGAGCTCCCCCTACCACCACCATCACCACCATCACCACCATCCCCCACTGTATTTGTCACTGCAGCTCAGTCTGTGACCAGGGCATGAGTCTAAGTAAACCAAGATGCAATATACTAGGTTGGCCAAAAATACATTTAGGTTTTTCCATACCATCTTACGGAAAATCTGAATGAATTTTCTGGTCAACCCAATACAATATATATGTTCCATATGCCAACAACTTGAGTTACCACCTAACAACTCGCTTCTTATGCTGTTGAGTTATAACTAACGATGATTTGTGTACTGAGGGGCTGAGGTCACATTTAAGTGCATCAAGTTAAGTTAAACTAACAAAAAGAGTTATTAGTGGCTTGGGGCTGGTTTCAGCTATGCTGAAAGGCCAGCTTTTCCAACCTTGCTGTGGTTCCCAGCAGGTAGAATATAAACACACCACACAACTCAGGTTCTGGGATGGACCCAGACCCTGCTAGCTCCAGTGAGACCTTGAATCAGTCACTAAAACTCCCTGAGCTTGGGATGTCTTATCTGTAAAATGGAGACTATAATGGTTACCTCCTAGGGTTATTGTGAAGACCAAATCAGATGATGTATTTGGGCATATTATAAGCCACAGAGCACTATAGATATATTCATGCTTTGTGCTAAGTCACTTGAGTCATGTCTGACTCTTTGTGACTCCATGGACTGTAGCCCACCAGGCTCCTCTGTCCATGGGACTCTCCAGGCAAGAATACTGGAGTGGGTTGCCATGCCCTTCTCCAGGGGATCTTTCTGATCCAGGGATCAAACATGTGTCTCTTATATCTCCTGTGTTGACAGGTGGGTTCTTTACCACTAGCACCACCTGGGAAGCCCCATAGGTAAATTCATTGTGGTTTTATTATGATTTGGCAATATAGAAAAGGGCTAGAGACACTCTATGGTTTTCAATTCTAAGGAAGAACTCTGTCTTATCCTGGATGGTAGGTGTCAAAGGTATAAGCCTAAGGTCAACACGAATAAAAACCATCCTCCTCTGCATTCCTTACTTCCCAGTTAAAAGCTTGCAGTGTTACCCAGATGCAGCAATCAAATTCTACAATAACGCTCCTTAACTTTTTTGAAGTAATGAACCCATCTGAGAATATCATGAAGACCATAGGCCCTCTTTCTGGAAAACTGATCACGTATATATAACCTCCAGATGAAATTATACAAATAATTTCAACACATGTGAGTACCCCTTAGACTTTTGGGAATTCTGTTCTCCAAGGTCATGTCTTTGAATTGTGCACCCAAGACAGGACTTGAGAGTCCCTGGGGATGATCTCTGCTGAAGAGGATGGGATCCCTCGTTAGGCATGAGAATCACCAGTCATCTCTGTTCTACTGATAAACGGAACCTCTATGGGCTACTTCAGTAGTGTATCATGTGAGTACCCCTTAGACTTTTGGGAATTCTGTTCTCCAAGGTCATGTCTTTGAATTGTGCACCCAAGACAGGACTTGAGAGTCCCTGGGGATGATCTCTGCTGAAGAGGATGGGATCCCTCGTTAGGCATGAGAATCACCAGTCATCTCTGTTCTACTGATAAACGGAACCTCTATGGGCTACTTCAGTAGTGTACTCACTGGTCCAGTGAGAGGCATAGCTTTTGAAACAGGAAGAGATGCTATGTAGTAGGGAGGTGCCCATGGCTCAGTCAGTAAAGAATCTGCCTGCGGTGCAGGAGACCTGGGTTCTAGAAGCCAAGGATATAGTCTTTAGGGAAGAGTAGAACCAGAGTTACTAAGAGATGGTAGAAATGTTTCAGATAAATCATATGGGACCAGGGAAGAGCAGGAAAGGAACTGGTGACTATGTACCTCTAGTAAACAACGTTCTCTCTAACAGTCTGTGACTAGACTTCAGTTCTTTTGCCTTTGCTGTTCCTTAAAGAACTGATGTCCTGCCAACTTTTCTGATGTTTACTTTTCTTGAGAAATTGGACAATTTTATCATATAGTGAGCGGTTTCCCTTTTGCTTTGCTTCCAAGGAAGCTCAGAGGTCTTTTTTTTTTAAACCTCCAGCTCTAGCAACTGTCTTTGAATACCCTCTCCTCCATCCAAAGATTCAGATCATAGATCTCGTTCTTTTTCTTTATCTTAATGTTCCTGTTGCATCTGTCTTTCACTGTAAAACAGGCCAACTCCTTTTGAGAATCAGGTGGTAGGATAAATAATAAGTTTGTTAATTGTAGGGACAAAATAACACTAGATATAGAAATAAAATAATGGCATCTGTGCCATATATGTCTCTATACACAATTTTAAAGAAAACTTTGGACCTTGGTTGCATGAAAGTGAAGTCGCTCAGTCGTGTCTGACTCTGCGACCCTATGGACTATAGCCCACCAGGCTCCTCCATCCATGGAAATTTCCAGGCAAGAATACTGGCTGCTAAGTCGCTTCAGTCGTGTACGACTCTGTATGACCCCATAGACAGCAGCCCACCAGGCTCCCCCGTCCCTGGGATTCTCCAGGCAAGAACACAGGAGTGGGTTGCCATTTCCTTCTCCAGGGGATCTTCCCAACCCAGGGGGTAGAACTCAGGTCTCCCACATTGCGGGCAGACTCTTTATCATCTGAGCCACCAGGGAATCCAGGACCTTGGTTGCATACGGCAGGAAAATTGCCACCAACTTTTTCTTTGGCTCTACTAAGAAAAGGAGGATACCTGTTGGCCAGGAGCTTTGTGGGGATTAGAGCGCCCCTAGAGGACAGCAGGAGAATGTTATCAACACTTTTCCTCGGGATGAAAATGTAAAAATCCAACTAATGAAGAATACTGGGGACAGTTTTGTTTACCATGTACTACTCCTGGGTCTGCCCTTCATGAGCACCGCTTTGCTTATTCAACAGATTCCTTTCCGAGCAGTTCGCTAGTCACAGAGGTGTCCAGAGATGCCAAGCTTTGGCCTCTCTTCCACTTGGTTTGGGGTTTCCCTGGTGGCTCATCAGTTAAGAATCCACCTGCAATACAGGAGACCTGGGAAATGTGGGTTTGATCCCTTGATTAGGAAGATCCTCTGAAGGAGGAAATGGCAACGCACGCCAGTATTCTTGCCTGGAAAAATTCCATGGACAGAGGAGCCTGGTGGGCTACAGTCCACGTGATTGCAAGAGTCAGACATGACTCAGCGACTGGACACACACACGCACTTGATGTCCAACTGCCCTAAAGTAGCTGTCTCCACCTCTCTGTCACTTAATGTAGCCTGCAGAACACCACACTCTCCTGCAAGTCCTTTCCTTGCTGCTCTCCAAGACCATCACACAGACCCTTTCATAAGGTTTTTGTTTTGTTTTTTTTTTTTTTTAAGTAAAACCACTCTGTCTGGAGAACAAAGAGTAACATGCATGTGTGAAAGTTAGAATGAAAAGAATAGCAGTTCGTACAACTCAGCAGCAAAAAACCCAAACAATCCGATTAAAAGCTGGACAGAGCACCTGAACAGACTTTTTTTCCAGAGAAGACATACAAAGGATTGGCATTTGTATGCCAAAGGTACAGAAAAGATACTCCTCATCCCTAATCATCAGGGAAATGCAAATCAAAGCCACAGTGAAATATCACCTCAGACTGACTAGAATGGCCATTATAAAAAAGACAAGAAATCACAATTGTTGACAAGGATGCAGAGAAGAAGGAACCCTTGCACACTATTGTACACTACATAAATTTGCGCAGCCACTGTAGAAAACAGAAGGAAGGCCCCTCAAAAAGTTAAAATGGAATTACTACATGATCCAGCTTCTAGGTATATATCCAAAGGAACTGCATCATAAAGCAATTATCCTCCAATTAAAAATAAACAAAGGAAACGAAAACAGAATCTGGAAGAGATATCTGCACTTCTGTGTAAATTGCAACATTAGTCACAGTAGCAAAGCTCTAGGAACAACCTAAGTGTCCATCAATCAATAATGGATAAAGATGTGATATATATATTACACACACACACACACACACACATACACACACACATGGGCTTCCCAGATGGTGTGAGTGGACAAGAACCCGCCTGCCAATGCAGGAGACATGAGAGATGTAGATTTGATCCCTGGTTTGGGAAGATCCCCTTGAGGAGGAAATGGCAACCCACTCCAGTATTCCTGCCTGGAGAATCCCATGGACAGAGGAGCCTGGTGGGCTACAGTCCATAGGATCGCAAAGAGTCCAACACGACTGAAGTGACTTAGCATGCATGCACACACACACATACATATGTATACATACAGGTACACATATATATGTGTGTATATATGTACATACACATACCAGAATATTATTCACCCATGAGAAAAGAGGAAATCTTGTCATTTGCAACAATATGGATGACTTGACGGCATTAAGCTAAGTGAAATAAGCCCATCAGATTAAGACAAATACTTCATGGTATCACTTACATGTGGAATTAAAAAAAAAAAAAAGGCAAACTCCTAGAAAAAGAGAGTAGAAAAGTGGTTGCCAAGGGCTGGGGGCACAGACAAAATAAGGAGAGATTGGTAACAGGATACACATTTCAGCTATAAGGGGAATAAGGTCTGATGGTAAAACAAGGTGACTATAGTTAATTACACTGCATTATACAACTGAAATTTGCTAGGAGAGCAGAACTTAATTATCCTCACAAAAATAAATAAATATGTGAGGTGATGAATGTGTTAATAGATGATAGGAATCCTTTCACAATGTATATGTATATCAAATCCCTGCGATGAACACTTTAAATACCTTACAATATCAATTGTCAATTACATCACAGCAAAGCTGAAAGATAATGATAGTAGTGAACTTTTAAAACATTTTCCTTTTCTTTGATTTCGAGATGAATTCTAGTATTTCACACTCATGTGTAATATTGGCTCTTGTTTGGAAGAGATATTCTTTTACAAAGTGGAGAAAGGTTTTAGTGTTTTTAAAATGGACAGGGGCACTGAATTATAATGAATGACTTTCTGAGGTCTGTTAAACTGACAATCAGAATCCCCTTTTCATCAACCACCCTTGTACTTCTAGAATTAAACCCTGAACTCAAAGTGGTAATAAACTTTTCTTTGACTTTTTTAGAATTTTATTCTTTGGGGATTGCGTTCAAGATTTCCTATCTACAAGGAAAGACCCATCTGCAGCTCTCTAGATTTGTGGTTCTTATGAAAAGGTTTGGGGACCAAGGGTATGTTTAGCAAAGTGAATTAACTATGAATTCACTTTACTAAATTCCTGTTCATTTAGCCTCCCAAATTCTCTCAAATGCTCCACTAGCTCTCAATCCATAGCACCACTGCCTTAAAGCAAACCCATGGCACCCTGTACCCACTGCCTGTTCATTCAACCCACTCCTTACCTTGTTTTTGCATATATCACGACCTGGTTTCTCTGCTTAATACCTTTCCTAGTTCCAGCATGTCTTTGGAATAAAAATAAGGGGGGGGAGATGGGAGTGATGAGTATTCTCTAAATCTGTATCATAGTAGAAATTCAGTAGCTAATGTCTAAATTTAGTTAATGAATAGAAATAGAAGTGTATTATTCAGTGGTACAGAGGTAACAACAGGGACCCTGAAGAGGTAACAACTGGTTGCCTCCAAGAAGTAAGGCACGAGTGAGGTGGGCAGGCCAGTGTGCTGGTGGTCTTCATTATACCTGCCACTGGATTTTTTAAGTCATGGGCATGTATTCTTTACTTAGAAGTGCTCACTGTGAAACAGGAATGGAAAATATTCAGACTACCAAGCGTGATGCCCAGAACCCTTGCTGGGGTTGCACATGTGTTCTTTTCATTAGAACTCTGCTTTGTGAGATAAGGGACTTCGCTGCAGCTTTAGTGGCTGAGACTCTGCACTTCCATTGCAGGGGGCGCAGGTTCAATCCCTGGTCTGGGAGCCAAGATCCCACTTGCCATCAGGTGAGGCCAAAAAAGAGAAAAAAAGCTCATATTTCATTCTTCTTTTTCCTCTATTTTTAAAATATAAGACTCAGCACAATGGCCTTGCTGGTCTGGTTCCTGCCCTGGGTCCCCATACTCTGTGTCAGCTCCAGCCATGTTGATTACTAGGGTCCTCAACTGGTAAGACAGGTCTCCGTATGAACTGTGCCCTATTCTCAGAATGCCTTCCTCCACCAGAGTTTTCTGCTTTACTGTTAACCTTAAGACCCAGGTCACAGCATTCCTCCTGGGTCTCCTTCCCTGCCCGTCTGCCCACATCAGCTGTCTCCCTGCAGGAACACGATGCCAGCCTCCAGTCATAGCCCTTCCTCAGCACACTGCAGTCATCTGGACGTTTTCTGTCGCACCAGGAATCTTAGAGTTCCCTTAAAGCAGGGACCTCTAACTCCTCCTTTTTATCCACAATGCACACACAGTAGATGCTCCATTCACAAGGAAGGAAGAAGAGAAGGAAGCAGGTAAACAGACAGGTGCTTGCTGAGCATGATCTAAGAGCTGGAGGGAGGCAGAGGGGAACCAGGAAGCGAGAGCAGGGAGGTAAATGGAGAAAGGATGATGACGAACTGGGCTCGCCTGGAATTTCCAGATTCCTAGCTCAAGGTCACCTAAACAGGCTTAGTTAATAATGCACTGAGAAAATTCTCCCCCCAGCTCCTTTAAAAAAATAAGCATCTTTCAACAATGACTAGAGTTCTTAACCTCTTTGTATGGCTTAGAATTTCAGGAGTTGTCAACGGCCAGAGCCCCTTGGAGGCTGACCGGCCTTACTTTGTTAAGAATCAGCTTACAGAGAGGGTCCTGCTCACCAGCTGGTTGAGCTCATTGTCTTGAAGGAAATGTCCAGAGAAGGATGGGCCTAGCAGGGCCCAGGTACCACTGTGGGGAAGCATGGGGAGCAAGTGCAACCACTAAGAGGGGAAAGGCACTGGAAACAGTTGTCACACCCCATCTGAGACCTGCTCCTTCTCCCCAAGATTCCTGCAGAGGAATGAAGCTGCCAGAAAGAGACCCGCTTGGTCATCATTCATTCAATCATTCCGCTCATCTGCTAAACTGGGGATTCCTAACCAGGGTGCCCATCAGAATCAGCTGGGGGGGGTTGTGGTACTTGTGATCTAGTGGATGAGACTCCATGCTCCCAGTGCAGGGAGTCCAGGCTCGATCCCTGGTTGGGGAACTAAGCAACTGCAACCAAGCACACGTGCTGCAACTACTAAGCCCGCACTGCTCACTGCAAAACTAGAAAAGCCCGGGCGCCACAGTGAAGACTCGGTGCAGCCAAACATACACACCTACACATACACCCATACACATACATTCACACAGAAACACATACATACATACACACACACATATACATACATACAAGAATCGGCTGGGAAGCTTTGTCACAACACACATGCCTGGGCCAACCCTGGAGACTCTAATTTGGTGCAAGAATCAAGCATCTTTTTTTTTTTTAAGATGCAGATCCCCATGTGAGAACCACTGGGCCAAAAAGGGAGGAAGATCTCATGGTTACCTTATAAGTCTACCTTCCAGGGGCTTCTTTTGTGTCTTACTCTCTGTGTTTTTTCAGGAAGATTAACCCAGCAGATGTCTTTTCTCTACGGAGACATCCTTATCCATTCCCACGGAAGCGGGACTTACGCTAGCCACCAAAAGATTAATCACATAAAAACTGGGGCCCAAGTTGATCAACAACAAGCTGAAGAATTGATGCTTTTGAACTGTGGTTCTGGAGAAGACTCTTCAGAGTCCCTTGGACTGTAAGGCGATCAAACCAGTCAATCCTAAAGATCAGTCCTGAATATTCATTGGAAGGACAGATGCTGAAGCTGAAACTCCAATACTTTGGCCACCTGATGTGAAGAATTGACTCATTGTAAAAGACCCTGATGCTGGGAAAGATTGAAGGCTAGAGGACAAAGGGATGACAGAGGATGAGATGGTAGGATGGCATCACCGACTAAATGGACATGAGTTTGAGCAAGCTCTGGGAATTGGTGATGGACAAGGAAGCCTGGTATGCTGCAGTGCATGGGGTCACAAAGAGTCGGACACAACTGAGTGCCTGAACTGAGCTGAACTGAGCTGATGATCAACACTAGGGCATAGGCGTAGCTCAGTGGCTAGAGGTCTGAGGCAGCTCCATGTCTGACTGACTCCCCACTCCTGCACTCCAGCATGGCACCGGTTATCTTGCGGGGGAAATATCAGGTGTGCCCAGGTACAGGTGCGTGTAGCAGGAGCTGGCTACCTATCGAAGCCTGGAAACAGGAGTTCCTCAAGCAGTGGGTCCCTCTGAGGAAGAAACCTGGAATCCAGCTTATTTCTCTGGAGGGAGAAATGACCTGGCTTTGTATTAAAGTTGAAGCTTCTGAAGTGAAGCAGACCGGAAGCCCAACCAGCACTGCCTTACTAGCCGAGCATCTTTACCAGAGTACTTAACCTCTCACGGCTTCAGACTCACCATCTTTAAAATGGTTATAAGAATTTCATTTACTTACGAGGGCATCTATGAGGATCACCCAGTATAATACTTTAGCAACCAAAATGCAGTCCACAGAATCACAACACCAGCCTCACCCAGCATAGTCAGAAACGCAGAAACTCAGGGCCCACATCAGCTTTCCTCTCTGAATCTGCCCTTTCACAAGATCTCAGAAGCACCAGCAAATGCATGGCAAGTGCTCAAAGCCAGCTCCCAATAGATGTTATTTTTACCTCCTGGGCTCTCTGCTTCTCCCACCTCTGTCTTCTCTTTAATTTGCTGTGCCTGTTCCAAAGGGAGTTGGGTAGGACCCCCGAGTAAAACAGTGTCGAGCTGGGGTACAGCTGGGTTTCAAATAACTGTGGTACTTTGAATAGTGGAGTTTGTGAGGAATTGCGACATGTAGGAAAAGCAGTCTCACTGACCACGACAGGTAGAGAATGATTTCAGATAAAAAGAACCCATGACTCACTCCTGCCACGCCCTCTCCCTGGCTACCTACATCCCATCCATTGTATGGTAATGATGATTCTACCTTCAGTAAGTGTCCTGATGCCAACCCTTTCTCTCAAGTCTCCCCATCACATCTTGAGGCCAATCCACCACTACTCTCTTCCTTCACTGAACTGTAATAGCCTCTTAGCTGGTCCCCTACATCTTCCCTGGCCCCCTCAAACCTGTTCTCCACCCTACAAACAGAGACACTGTTCTGAAACAAAAATATTATCAAGTGTCTCCCCTGTTTAAAATCCTGAGCCTCCCATTAACTTTAGGATTGGAAAAGGTCAGTTTTCATTCCAATTCAAAGAAAGGCAATGCAAAAGAATGCTCCAACTACCGTACAATTGCACTCATCTCACATGCTAGGAAAGTAATGCTCAAAATCCTCCAAGCCAGGCTTCAGCAATACGTGAACCGTGAACTCCCTGATGTTCAAGCTGGCTTTAGAAAAGGCAGAGGAACCAGAGATCAAATTGCCAACATCCGCTGGATCAGAGTTCCAGAAAAACATCTACTTCTGCTTTATTGCCCATGCCAAAGCCTTTGACTGTGTGGATCACAATCAGCTGTGGAAAATTCTGAAAGAGATGGGAATACCAGACCACCTGACCTGCCTCTTGAGAAATCTGTATGCAGGTCAGGAAGCAACAGTTAGAACTGGACATGGAACAACAGACTGGTTCCAAATAGGAAAAGGAGTACG
>SJYT01070374.1:90298-116098 GCA_006410635.1 Cephalophus harveyi | reverse complement strand
GGGGGGGCTGTGTTCTTTTTCCCTCCTGCCCTTCCTCTGATGTCATATTGTAACCCATCAATGTCCTTCTTAAAGCTGGTGTCCAGAGAGCAAGGCAGCATCCTTGGAGAGGACAGATCCATAAAGACGTAACCAACGGCTTCTTCCTTGGTTTCAGACATTATGTTCTCAGCACAAAAACAGTGATATGAATTTTACCTTAATCTTCTATGGGGCCCTTGCAGTTTCCACTTTACCGGAAAGTAACCATCCAAGCTAAATGGATCTGAAGCTGTGAGAAACCCATGTTTTGAGACTCCGAATCCATCACAGTGGCTGGGGAAACAACCAGAACTCAGGGGCTTTCGAGAGCAGACCCAGAACTCAGATTCTGCAGAGAGGGGCTAGGTCATGGTGGCCCTTCTGGCAACTGAGGTTCACTCTGTGCACTCTGTGCATCTGGCCAGAATGGAGTGGATAAACAGGGATAAAGTGAAAAGAGAGACTTGTGGTTAAGGGACCCAGCTCCAAGGACCTATGTGTCATTTACCAATAATGTCATTTCTACAGCTGCAGGTCCTCATCTACAAGGGGGCAGGTGATAACTGGGGCTTTGCTGGGGAGGATTACATGAGATCACCAGTAAACATGCTTATGACCTGCTAAGTTGACTGCACATTTTCAGCTGCCTCTCCCTTGGCAAAGACAATCAGGCAGAGCAGCATCATCTCTGCCTCATTAATAGCAGGAACTGTTTGTATCTCTTGGAAAATCACTTGTTTGCAAAATTTGTCTGTCTTTGTAATCACATTGTATGCTCACAGCCCTGTCTGGGTTACTAAGATGATTGCATAATACATCTTTTACAGTAATTGCCTCATTTCTGAAAAAAAAAAAGGCATAACATATCCCTAGTTCCCTGGGTGTTTGGTACCTGGACAGAATTTGCCTCATTATGGCAATTCTCCAAGGAGAGGTATTTTCCTGAATTTATCCACTCTGATCACCAGCATAGTCACTTTAATAGTTATGGTCAGGTATCCACATAGAATAACACCTAGAAAGGGAGTATTCCTTCATGCATTAGGTAAATGTGTATTGAGTATTTGCTCCACTTACCATGCTACACCCTGGGGATATACTGCTGAACAAGGCAGAGCCTATGTTCTCAGGAAGTTCCTAATAGATTTGAGGATTTTTTTTTTTTTTCAAGAACACAGGCAGTACCTTTAGAAGGCCATGGGTATAAGAATGGGCTAAATATCAAGCCACAAGGGAACAAATGAAAAAAGGCTGGGGGTGAGTAGGTGGGAAAATCAGAAAAGGCTGCAGAGGACGGTAATAACACACATTTTAAAGAGACAAAGATACATTCCACTGTACAGGTTAAACACATATTAAGACATTGCCAATTAATCCTGATGAGCATTCCATTCCCTTACAGTATCTGTAACACTTCATAGCAAGTATCACACACACACAAGAGAACAGAATAGTCTGTATCCTTGCCCGGACCATCTGTGCTGAGTGGTCAGCTCCCTTCCCCGAGGAAGGGGGCCAACTGTTAGAAGTTACTAGTCTGCTTGGGAATCCAGGTGTACTGTCAGGATCAGATGCAGGAAAACAGAATCAGACCAGATATTTTATGCAGTAAGGGATTTAATGCAGAGAATTCGGTTTTAGAAAGATGGACCCAAGGCACAGCTGCAGCAACTGCCTCTCCACCTGCAATGAGAGTGACCAGCCAGTGGCAAGCTGAGTAGGTTATTGCCACTAATACATGGCTGCCTGCTGACACCCAGGAAGCGAGTGTGGGGATGCTAAGGCATTGTGACAGAAAAGCTTAATTTCTCAGAGCCATGCTTGTGGCAGCCACAGACTTGACATCAGGAGGAACCACCCAGATCACTTCTGCCTTCCCAAAGATGCACAGGTGCATCTAAATGAAGGGAGAAATTTGCACCTGGAAAATGGTTGCACAGGAGTCTGGGGAATGTAACTGTTAGGGACCAGAGTCTACACTAGAGGAAGGCACTGGAGAAGAGTAGAGGGCTGGGATGGTGGAGGCCAAGCCATGCCCTCCACCACACTGAGGAATGGCAGCCCTGCTGGTTTCCTACAACCAACCCAGTTCTTTTTCTGCATCCTTCATTGGGGTGCAAGTCTTTGTGGAAGTGTTTATTTGATTACAGGGATATCTACAGCCACCTTGAGGCAAGTATTTAGACCATTACTAGCTACGTGAGCTTCAGTTCAGTTCAGTCACTCAGTCGGGTCCAACTCTTTGCAACCCCATGAATTGCAGCACTCCAGGCCTCCCTGTCCATCACCAACTCCTGGAGTTCACTCAAACTCATGTCCATCGAGTCAGTGATGCCATCCAGCCATCTCATCCTCTGTTGTCCCCTTTTCCTCCTGCCCCCAATTCCTCCCAGTGTCAGAGTCTTTTCCAATGAGTCAACTCTTCGCATGAGGTGGCCAAATTATCGGAGTTTCAGCTTCAGCATCAGTCCTTACAATGGACACCCAGGACTAATCTCCTTTAGAATGGACTGGTTGGATCTCCTTGCAGTCCAAGGGACTCTCAAGAGTCTTCTCCAACACCACAGTTCAAAAACATCAATTCTTTGGCGCTCAGCTTTCTTCACAGTTCAACTTTCACATCCATACATGACAAGTGGAAAAACCATAGCCTTGACTAGATGGACCTTTGTTGGCAAAGTAATGTCTCTGCTTTTGAATATGCTATCTAGGTAGGCCATAACTTTCCTTCCAAGGAGTAAGCATCTTTTAATTTCATGGCTGAAATCACCATCTGCAGTGATTTTGGAACCCCCAAAAGTAACGTCTGACACTTTCCCCATATACTTCCCATGAAGTGATAGGTCCAGATGCCATGATCTTCGTTTTCTGAATGTAGAGCTTTAAGCCAACTTTTTCACTCTCTACTCTTTCACTTTCATCAAGAGGCTCTTCAGCTCCTCTTCACTTTCTGTCATAAGGGTGGTGTCATCTGCATACCTGAAGTTATTGATATTTCTCCCGGCAATTGATTACAACTTGTGCTTCTTCCAGTCCCGTGTTTCCCATGATGTACTCTGCATAGAAGTTAAATAAGCAGGGTGACAATATACAGCCTTGATGTACTCCTTTTCCTATTTGGGACCAGTCTGTTGTTCCATGTCCAGTTCTAACTGCTGCTTCCTGACCTGCATATAGGTTTCTCAGGAGGCAGGTCATGTGGTCTGGTATTCTCATCTCTTTTAGAATTTTCCACAGCTTAGAAAACCACTAGACCATTCAAGTATGACCTAAATCAAATCCCTTATGATTATACAGTGGAAGTAAGAAAGAGATTTAAGGGCCTAGATCCGATAGAGTGCCTGATGAACTATGGATGGAGGTTCATGACATTGTACAGGAGACAAGGATCATGACCATCTCCATGGAAAAGAAATGCAAAAAAGCAAAATGACTCTCTGAGGAGGCCTTAGAAATAGCTGTGAAAAGAAGAGAGGCGAAAAGCAAAGGAGACAAGGAAAGATATAAGCACCTGAATGCAGAGTTCCAAAGAATAGCAAGGAGAGATAAGAAAGCCTTCCTCAGCAATCAATGCAAAAAAATAGAGGAAAACAACAGAATGGGAAAGACTAGACATCTCTTCAAGAAAATTAGAGATACCAAGGGAACATTTCATGCAAAGATGGGCTCGATAAGGGACAGAAATGGTCTGGACCTAACAGAAGCAGAAGATATTAAGAAGAGGTGGCAAGAATACACAGAAGAACTTTACAGAAAAGATCTTCATGACCCAGATAATCATGATGGTGTGATTCACTCACCTAGAGCCAGACATCCTGGAATGTGAAGTCAAGTGGGCCTTAGAAAGCATCACTACCAACAAAGCTAGTGGAGGTGATGGAATTCCAGTTGAGCTATTTCAAATCCTGAAAAATAATGCTGTGAAAGCGCTGCATTCAATATGCCAGCAAATTTGGAAAACTCAGCAGTGGCTACAGGACTGGAAAAGGTCAGTGTTCATTCCAATCCCAAAGAAAGGCAATGCCAAAGAATGCTCAAACTACCACACAATTGCACCCATCTCACACGCTAGTAAAGCAATGCTCAGAATTGTCCAAGCCAGGCTTCAGCAATATGTGAACTATGAACTTCCATATACTCAAGCTGGTTAGAAAAGGCAGAGGAACCAGAGATCAAATTTCCAACTTCCATTGGATCATCCAAAAAGCAAGAGAGTTCCAGAAAAACATCTATTTCTGCTTTATTGACTATGCCAAAGCTTTTGACTTTGTGGATCACGTGAGCTTAGGCATTATATTTAATCCCTCTGTGCCCTTGCTTCCTCACTACAAAAGGGGGATAATATTAATTCCAACCTCAAAATCCGTTGTGAGGAATAAATGAGCTAACAGAGGTAATGGTCTAAGAACAGCATTAGGCATCTAACAAGCAACTTTTTGTATTTATAGCCTGGGCTAAAAATAGAGCCCTTTATGGCAAAGTTCCATGATACTTAATGTGAAAAACCATTAATAATAGTCTGAAACATTAGCTTAGGCTAGTACTATTAAAATTTTTCTCATCACTCATTTTGTACAAAACATATAGAGGTATATCTGGTTTCTCAAAAAAAGATTGCATTTGCTGGTTGATACTTATTTCTTCTAGTATGAAGCATCATACCTCCTGCTCCACAATTTACTACAGAAAAAAGACCCTTGCAAGTTATTAAAATTTTGAATCAGAAAGTTCCAGTGAAGCTCACAGAAAGAAGCACATGTAAGAAACAAGGACTGCATTTCTCTTCAAAATGCTTTGTCTTCCAAATGAAAACTGTAGCTATGCTTCCGACATTCTAATCTATAAAAGAAGAATATATTATTGCTGTTGAGAACAGAATGGGCAAGTGAGCACAGAATAAAGGGAAGTTGATCCACTACCTAAGCCTACCAGAAAAAATACAGAGTAGCTTCCATTTCCTCATCTCTTCAAGAAAATTAGAGATACCAAGGGAACATTTCATGCAAAGATGGGCTCGATAAGGGACAGAAATGGTCTGGACCTAACAGAAGCAGAAGATATTAAGAAGAGGTGGCAAGAATACACAGAAGAACTTTACAGAAAAGATCTTCATGACCCAGATAATCATGATGGTGTGATTCACTCACCTAGAGCCAGACATCCTGGAATGTGAAGTTAAGTGGGCCTTAGAAAGCATCACTACCAACAAAGCTAGTGGAGGTGATGGAATTCCAGTTGAGCTATTTCAAATCCTGAAAAATAATGCTGTGAAAGCGCTGCATTCAATATGCCAGCAAATTTGGAAAACTCAGCAGTGGCTACAGGACTGGAAAAGGTCAGTGTTCATTCCAATCCCAAAGAAAGGCAATGCCAAAGAATGCTCAAACTACCACACAATTGCACCCATCTCACACGCTAGTAAAGCAATGCTCAGAATTGTCCAAGCCAGGCTTCAGCAATATGTGAACTATGAACTTCCATATACTCAAGCTGGTTAGAAAAGGCAGAGGAACCAGAGATCAAATTTCCAACTTCCATTGGATCATCCAAAAAGCAAGAGAGTTCCAGAAAAACATCTATTTCTGCTTTATTGACTATGCCAAAGCTTTTGACTTTGTGGATCACGTGAGCTTAGGCATTATATTTAATCCCTCTGTGCCCTTGCTTCCTCACTACAAAAGGGGGATAATATTAATTCCAACCTCAAAATCCGTTGTGAGGAATAAATGAGCTAACAGAGGTAATGGTCTAAGAACAGCATTAGGCATCTAACAAGCAACTTTTTGTATTTATAGCCTGGGCTAAAAATAGAGCCCTTTATGGCAAAGTTCCATGATACTTAATGTGAAAAACCATTAATAATAGTCTGAAACATTAGCTTAGGCTAGTACTATTAAAATTTTTCTCATCACTCATTTTGTACAAAACATATAGAGGTATATCAGGTTTCTCAAAAAAGACTGCATTTGCTAGTTGATACTTACTTCTTCTAGTATGAAGCATTATATCTCCTGCTTCACAATTTATTACAGAAAAAAGACCCTTGGAAGTTACTAAAATTTTGAATCAGAAAGTTCCAGTGAAGCTCACAGAAAGAAGCACATGTAAGAAACAAGGACTGCATTTCTCTTAAAAATGCTTTGTCTTCCAAATGAAAACTGTAGCTATGCTTCCGACATTCTAATCTATAAAAGAAGAATATATTATTGCTGTTGAGAACAGAATGGGCAAGTGAGCACAGAATAAAGAAAAGTTGATCCACTACCTAAGCCTACCAGAAAAAATACAGAGTAGCTTCCATTTCCCTGAAGAACTCATGCCTTCTGATAACCAACCTTGGAAAGGTCTCCAAGGTCCTCCCACTATCACTAGACTATGGGTTTACTAAATAGTTGGCCAGGAGATCTGGGGAGACTCTACTTGCCTTCCACACTACTAAGCGAAGATTGTAGTTCTCTCGTTCTCTTGCTCTAGGAAGGGAATCTAGGGATAAAGCATGGGGGAGGCCCTAAAAATAAATGCCACTCTTTTTTCTGTAGCTTTTCCCTCAGATTGTTTCTTTAAAACAGTATTCTAACTGGTTGTACCAAAACTGGGAAATATAGCTTCAACTCTTTTTTTTGGCTGTGCCTTTGGTATGTGGAATCTTAGTTCCTCAACCATGGATTGAACCCATGCTCCCTGCATTGGAAGCACAGAGTCTTGACCACTGGGCTTCAAGGGAAGTCCCCTCTTCAGCTCTTCTATATTTTAATAGATTGCCTGCTATTAAAAAAAACAAAACATAAAGAATATAAAAAGAAAAACTTAAAAAATAAAACTCTATAAAAGAAAAAGTGCTTCAAGAGCTGATGTTCATAGGAAGCATTCTGGGAGTTTCTGTGTGCAGACGTCTAGTCAAAGAGACAATTTTGGCTTTCATCTTAAAACTTTACATTTTAAGGCTCAGCACATTACATTTTTTTTAAGGGCAAGGACTGGGTTTCCTTCCGTACTTATTCTATAGCTTCCTATAACTGCTATTGTTTGGTTTTCCACAGTGGAATATGTCACAGACAAACATTGAAAACAAGAAAGGGTTTCTTACTCAAGAAATATAAAAAATGTTGCTGCTGCTGCTGCTAAGTCACTTCAGTTGTGTCTGACTCTATGCGACCCCATAGACGGCAGCCCACCAGGCTCCCCCGTCCCTGGGATTCTCCAGGCAAGAACACTGGAGAGGGTAGCCATTTCCTTCTCCAATGCATGAAAGTGAAAAGGGAAAGTGAAGTCACTCAGTCGTGTCCGACTCTTCGTGACCCCATGGACTGCAGCCTACCAGGTGCCTCCATCCATGGGATCTTCCAGGCAAGAGTGGGAGTGCCAAAAAATGTTGGGTTAAACCAAATAAAGCATGCTGCTTACACAAAGCTTCTCAAACCTTTAATATATATTGTGAGTCTGAAGTGGGGCAATGTAGGCAAAATTTTCCACTCTTATTGAACCCTAGAACTATGGCCTCATGGAATCATAACTGAGATACAGTGAAACTGATGTGTAGGATATGGGTGCTATTCATATGGCTATTACATTTGGCCTTTATCCATCATTGTGTTATCCTACTATGGTTTATGATTTTTGGTGAAAAAAATGAATTAGGAAGCTGGAAGATCTGATTGAGAAACTCCTCAAGAAAAAGTTTCAAAATATACAAGAAAGACTAATGGATATTGAGGATGAAAGGGACAGTGTTCACATCTGCAAAATTAAAGTCCTGGAAGACCAAAGGAATATGAAAGCATGCTGCGTGAACTACTAGTCTACTGGAAGAGATATTCACAAGGTTAAAAAAACCAGTGCTTGCAAGCACAGTGGTCTAGACAGTTCAGTTCAGTTCAGTTCAGTCGCTCAGTCGTGTCCGACTCTTTGCGACCCCATGAATCGCAGCACGCCAGGCCTCCCTGTTCATCACCATCTCTCGGAGTTCACTCAGACTCACATCCATCGAGTCAGTGATGCCATCCAGCCATCTCATCCTCGGTCGTCCCCTTCTCCTCCTGCCCCTTATACAGATTCTTCATTTAGGTCATACCTGAATGGTCTTTACTTTGCTGACTAAAGACCATTCAGGTATGACCTAAATCAAGAATCTGTATAATTAACCTTAAATGCTATCATTCCCCTTAATTTTAATAAAAACCAAAAAAAAAAGGAAAACAATTATATTTAAGATACTAAACTTACCTAGCGTATTTTCCTTAGAGGCATCTGATGTTAGGGTAGATAAAAGAGCTTCAGATTTAAACTTCTTTTCAGGTAAATGATCTGTTGTCGTATGGTGAGAGGTTGGATTATATTTCCTTTCTGAATATAAATAAAGAATTTATGTGTTATTAAATTTTAGAGAACTATGGGCAAGGCATAATACATTCATCTGATTATAAACCAAAACAACATTGTTTTCTGAGAAGACAAGAGAAACAGAACTCTTTGTGCCACATGTCTTATTAACAGCTGACTGCTCAGACATTTAAAAAACTTCAGTAGCAAAGCAGTGAAGTAAGCCATGATCCATACTGGTTTCATATATAACGTGAGAGAATTTTTTTTCAAAAGATTACCTACAATTTAAAATATTTTTCAATCAACCTTTCATATCAAACTGATTTGTCAAAAAAAGGCATCAATACAGTCAATCTAGTCAGCTAGCATCTGACTAAACCACTCATTTACTCACTAACTCAACCATTTGAGACTTTATTATATGCTAGCAGTAGGCTAAGCACTTGAGAAAGGATGAAAAAGAACACTCCCTAGGGGGAGGGAAGTGGGAGGGGGGTTCAGGAGTGGGAACTTATGTATACCCGTGGCGGATTCATGTTGATGTTTGGCAAAACCAATACAGTATTGTTAAGTAAAAAAAAAAGAAAGAAAAAAAATAATAACGTAGTAACAGCGAAAAAAAAATAAAGAAAGAACAAATAAAAAAGAAAAAAAGAAAAAGAACACTCCCTAGAGAGAAGCAGGTTATTTGTATCTAGAGGGTATACACTGCTGTTAGTACCACACATTCTTCCTTTGAGAATGCCAGGCAAAACAGACTACCTGTTCCCAAATCAAATATGCTCTTCCTAAATGAAGAAGATAAATCTGCCAGTAGTTGCAATGAAAAAATGTATCTCACAAGATAAAAGAAAGGGGAGGATATCTGTTTCTCAATCGGTTGCGCAGAGCTAATGAAAAAGAATATATAGATGATACAATGAATTTTTAATTGTTTTTAAGATTTTAGCTCTCCTAAATCAAACTTACTCTCCACTGGAGTATGTGAGTGAGCATGGTGATTGTTCACTGGTTGTGAAGGAGTGTCTAATTCCAGAGATCCTAAAAAAAAAAAAAAAGAGAGAGAGAGAGAAGCACAGAGATACACTGCCATGAGATGTCACCAGAGAACTTTACACACCAATCAGCTACAGGACTATGGACCCTTAACCGGCAGAGGACCAGCAAGCTCTGATGTCTATGCCTGTACCATTTTAGTCAAACACATTAGAGGGTCATCACTGCTGATTTTACCCTGTGCCAATCTTATCCTCTTTCTAAACAGTAAGTAATGCATTTTTTAATATTCACCTTTAAGTACAAAATGGGTCAAGGCATGCTAATGTCTGGCTAAGGAATTCACCACATTTGGTACCACATAAGTGGACGAATGGATGTTATGATTTCATTACTGATGAGACCTAAAAAACTCAACCTAGAGTTAACTGAGTTGAAGACCTTTTAATGGGAGATCCTAAAGTATCAGGCGATGGGACATTACTATAGGAAAAAAAATTCTTTGATCATTAAAATGATATATGAATGTAAAGACTTCTAAAAGAAGTTGGGGATTTTGCTTGTGAAACATGATGCATAGAATCTCTACCTCTAAGCTGTAAAATACTTTTAAAGAAATGTCCTCAGTTTATCTTGGTCCCTTAAGATGGAACTATGGCAGGGCACAAGGTGGAGCAGTTTTCATAACTTGATCTGATGACTTTCATATGTTTGTGTCCTTACAGAGGATGCTTCATTAACCTCTCTGAGGTACTGAATAGGCATGGATTTAATTGCTACTCAAAGCTATTATCAGCATTTCAAGAAAATAAAACATTTTATTTTGTCTCAAGATACTTATCATCCTCAGAAAGGATTCCCCTGGAATGAAAGTATCACAAATAAATTAGATAATCATCTAAAGTGATGGACCTATTTTGGAACACAAAAATGCAACTATTGTACCAAGATGGAGTCATGTGTGGTTGCTGCCCTAACTGACCTGTACAGAGTATATGAATAGAGATATATGTAACCTAATGCTCTAAAGAAACCTTTCATCCATGTGTAGAACCAGGTATATGTTCTTGCTACTGATATGCACCAAGAAAAGAGATGCCTGAACCTTTAGTTAAATTATACTAGAAATCGGCCAGATACGGACTTGATTCAACGAACATTTACTGAGTGCCTACTCAGGGCTTACCATGGTACCATCTGCTTTTATGGACACTGTCTATTTAGGTTGAAGAGCTAAATTTGTTCAAGAAACAGAGCTCATGTCTCCATTTTGTGGAAATCTCCTAAGTTAAACCTTAGGAATGATAAGAGTAAATTATAGCAGGAGATCAAGTCCAAACAGTCCAACTGCTGGGGACCAAGTGATCCCACCAGGTGCCTCTGTCCACCAAGGACCAGGATCTGAGAAGTCTCTGAGGAACCAGTGTCTCCTCAGTGATGTACACATGTATTGTCCAATGGTGATGGAAAATTGTAAATTTTACTTACGCCTCTCTAATATCTCTGTAATCCCAGCATTATCAGCTTCCAGCTCCATTTTAAATTTAGCCAGTTCCTGATCCAGCTTTCTCAAGTGTCGATCTACCTGTTTCAAAGAAGATCAAAGATAACCACCACAATTTGGGACACTATTAAAGTGTCAGTTTAATGAGGAAGCCTAAATCCTTACTTCTTTTAGTGCATCTGCTCTGGATCCTTGAGCAAGTCAGTTAACTTACACTACAGGTTTTTATTCTATAAAATGAGGTTGCTAGGCTAAATACCTCCCAAGTCTCCTTGAATACATTTTAAGAAACCAGAATTGCAATTTGTCAGAAAATGTTTGGAGGAAGTAGGCTATGAAGCATAAGCAAAGATGAGGGGTGGGTGGCATAGGAAATTTTTCATATATGCCTTGGGATTACTTTCAGCCTAATCTCCTCCTCCTTATAACAAGACCATCCACACTGCNTATCCTATCATTTTGCCTGTTCATACTGTTCATGGGGTTCTCAAGGCAAGAATACTGAAGTGGCTTGCCATTCCCTTCTCCAGTGGACCACGTTCTGTGGTCTAGACAGGGCTCTTCAATATGGTGGTCTAAACAGGGCTCCTCAACCTTGGTACTGGTGATATTTTCAGCTGGCTAACTGTTATCTTTATTGTAGCAGGGGATGTCCTGTGCTTTGTATCCTGTTTTGTAGCATCCCTGGATTCTACTTTGCAAATGCCAGAAACACCCCCTTACAATGTGACATTCCCAAATTTCTTCAGATACTACCAAATGTCCACTGGAGGCAAAATTACCCTTGATTGAGACTTACTGGTTTATAATTAAAAGAGTCACCATCTCTCTCTGCTCTGCTAAGTGGCCTCAGTCGTGTCCGACTCTGTGCGACCCCATAGGCAGCAGCCCATCAGGCTCCCCTGTCCTTGGGATTCTCCAGGCAAGAACACCGGAGTGGGTTGCCATTTCCTTCTCCAATGCGTGAAAGTGAAAAGTGAAAATGAAGTCGCTCAGTTGTGCCCGACTCTTCGCGACCCCATGGACTGCAGCCCACCAGGCTCCTCCATCCACGGGATTTTCCAGGCAAGAGTACTGGAGTNCCAGGCAAGAACACCGGAGTGGGTTGCCATTTCCTTCTCCAATGCGTGAAAGTGAAAAGTGAAAATGAAGTCGCTCAGTTGTGCCCGACTCTTCGCGACCCCATGGACTGCAGCCCACCAGGCTCCTCCATCCACGGGATTTTCCAGGCAAGAGTACTGGAGTCACCATAAGAGCACTAAAAATGCATAACTTCAAAATCAACAGATCTAGTGGGAAGAAGAATCAAAGAAACAGAAGATACAATAAAGCACCTAAAGAAAGATGGCAAAAATAAGTCCTAATAGAACAGTAAGTGTAATAAATGTAAATATGCTATTCTGGCAACTAAAAGGTCAAAAGACCTTGAGTTCAGAATAAAAAAAAACACACAGAAAGAGCTACACTTAAAAAAAGATAAAGATTGCAAATAAAGAAAAGAAAAAGACAGATCAAAGAAATATGAAGCAGAAGAAAACTGAGAGACTAGCAGCCTTAAATAGTTAAAAAAAATAAAAAGCAAAATTCAAGACAAAGAATAGCACAGTGGACAGAGGCAGATCTGTAACAATAACCTATAAGAAATTGTAGAGGAAATAGATGTAAACATCATGAAAATCCATGCACTTAGTAATCAGCATTAAATCTGCAAAGTATAAAACTTACAGAAGCAAAGGCAGAGATACAGGAGTCAAAATTAAAACAAAAAATTTTTGTTACTAATATTGACATACTCCACTCAAAATATAGAAGAGAGAAAA
The DNA here is from genome assembly GCA_006410635.1 of Cephalophus harveyi. Classification (NCBI taxonomy): domain Eukaryota; kingdom Metazoa; phylum Chordata; class Mammalia; order Artiodactyla; family Bovidae; genus Cephalophus; species Cephalophus harveyi. The sequence continues at coordinate 103,435 of SJYT01070374.1, read as the reverse complement.
TAGAATATACAATAGGTAATTGAATTTATGTGCATGTGTGCTTACTTGTTCAGTTGTGTCCGACTTTTTGCGACCCCATTGACTGTAGCACTGTCCATGGAATTTTCCTCTGTCCATGGAATTTTCCAGGCAAGTATACTGGGGCAAGTTGCCATTTCCTACTCTAGGGGATCTTCCTAATCCAGGGATCAAACCCACGTCTCTTGCGTCTCCTGCATTAGCAGGTGTTTTCTTCACCACCATGCTACCTGGGAAGCCCAACTGAATTTATGTAACTGAAGTTAAATATACATATGTACACATGGGAGAGAGAAAGAATCCTTGCTTTGTGAGGCACCCTATGAACTGAAACATGTACATGTAAGTATTGTGTCCTTGTTTTACGATATTTATAAACACTGAGCATGGATAGGTCACAGAAGTAGCCCTCAAAAATTAGGAAAAAATCAGTTAGATCCAGGCCATAATCTCTAACCTCACACAGATAAAGCAACCAAAAGGTATGGAAGAGAATATATGTTCTCAGGCACCAGTCTATGGAGATGCTTCAAAGATGCCATTTTAGGAAATTTTTAATCTAAATTTCACTCTGAGTTCAGTCAGTTCAGTTCAGTCACTCAGTCACGTCTGACTCTTTGTGACCCCATAGACTACATGCAGCATGCCAGGCTTTCCTGTCCATCACCAACTCCTGGAGTTTGCTCAAACTCATGTCCATCGAGTTGGTGATGCCATCCAATCATCTTATCCTCTGTTGTCCCCTTCTCCTGCCTTCAAACTGAGTTATCATCTCTTAATTTGTTGAAATGGAAATGCATGAATATACTTTAGTTTCATCATGATTTAAAGTATTGAGCAGATTCTAGCATGGTATAAGGATAGCATGGTATATCAGTTCAGTCGCTCAGTTGTGTCCGACTCTGCGACCCCATGAATCGCAGCACGCCAGGCCTCCCTGTTCATCACCATCTCCTGGAGTTCACTCATTGCAAAGAAATAGAGGAAAACAACAGAATGGGAAAGACTAGAGATCTCTTCAAGAAAATTAGAGATACCAAGGGAACATTTCATGCAGAGATGGGCTTGATAAAGGACAGAAATGGTATGGATCTAACAGAAGCAGAAGATATTAAGAAGAGGTGGCAAGAATACACAGAAGAACTGTACAGAAAAGATCTTCATGACCCGGATAATCATGATGGTGTGATCACTCACCTAGAGCCAGACATCCTGGAATGTGAAGTTAAGTGGGCCTTAGAAAGCATCACTACCAACAAAGCTAGTGGAGATGATGAAATTCCAGTTGAGCTATTTCAAATCTTGAAAGATGATGCTGTGAAAGCGCTGCACTCAATATGCCAGCAAATTTGGACAACTCAGCAGTGGTCACAGAACCGGAAAAGGTCAGTGTTCATTCCAATCCCAAAGAAAGGCAATGCCAAAGAATGCTCAAACTACTGCACAATTGCACCCATCTCACACACTAGTAAAGCAATGCTCAAAATCGTCCAAGCCAGGCTTTAGCAATATGTGAACCATGAACTTCCATATACTCAAGCTGGTTAGAAAAGGCAGAGGAACCAGAGATCAAATTTCCAACTTCCACTGGATCATCCAAAAAGCAAGAGAGTTCCAGAAAAACATCTATTTCTGCTTTATTGACTATGCCAAAGCTTTTGACTTTGCGGATCACGTGAGCTTAGGCATTATATTTAATCCCTCTGTGCCCTTGCTTCCTCACTACAAAAGGGGGATAATATTAATTCCAGCCTCAAAATCCATTGTGAGGAATAAATGAGCTAACAGAGGTAATGGTCTAAGAACAGCATTAGGCATCTAACAAGCAGCTTTTTGTATTTATAGTCTGGGCTAAAAATAGAGCCCTTTATGGCAAAGTTCCATGATACTTAATGTGCAAAACCATTAATAATAGTCTGAAACATTAGCTTACTATTAAAATTTTTCTCATCACTCATTTTGTACAAAACATATAGAGGTATATTAGGTTTCTCAAAAAAAGATTGCATTTGCTGGTTGATACTTATTTCTTCTAGTATGAAGCATCATACCTCCTGCTCCACAATTTACTACAGAAAAAAGACCCTTGCAAGTTATTAAAATTTTGAATCAGAAAGTTCCAGTGAAGCTCACAGAAAGAAGCACATGTAAGAAACAAGGACTGCATTTCTCTTCAAAATGCTTTGTCTTCCAAATGAAAACTGTAGCTATGCTTCCGACATTCTAATCTATAAAAGAAGAGTATATTATTGCTGTTGAGAACAGAATGGGCAAGTGAGCACAGAATAAAGGGAAGTTGATCCACTACCTAAGCCTACCAGAAAAAATACAGAGTAGCTTCCATTTCCTCGAAGAACTCATGCCTTCTGATAACCAACCTTGGAAAGGTCTCCAAGGTCCTCCCTCTATTACTAGACTATGGGTTTACTAAATAGTTGGCCAGGAGATCTGGGGAGACTCTACTTGCCTTCCACACTACTAAGCGAAGATTGTAGTTCTCTCGTTCTCTTGCTCCAGGAAGGGAATCTGGGGATAAAGGATGGGCGAGGCCCTAAAAATAAATGCCACACTTTTTTTCTGTAGCTTTTCCCTCAGATTGTTTCTTTAAAACAGTATTCTAACTGGTTGTACCAAAACTGGGAAACATAGCTTCAACTCTTTTTTTTTTGGCTGTGCTGTGTGGTATGTGGAATCTTAGTTCCTCAACCATGGATTGAACCCATGCTCCCAGCATTGGAAGCACAGAGTCTTGACCACTGGGCTTCAAGGGAAGTCCCCCCTTCAGCTCTTCTATATTCTAATAGATTGCCTGCTATTAAAAAAAACAAAATATAAAGAATATAAAAAGAAAAACTTAAAAAATAAAACTCTATAAAAGAAAAAGTGCTTCAAGAGCTGATGTCCATAGGAAGCATTCTGGGAGTTTCTGTGTGCAGACGTCTAGTCAAAGAGACAATTTTGGCTTTCATCTTAAAACTTTACATTTTAAGGCTCAGCACATTAAATTTTTCTTAAGGGAAAGGACTGGGTTTCCGTACTTATTCTATAGCTTCCTATAACTGCTATTGTTTGGTTTTCCACAGTGGAATATCTCACAGACAAACAGTGAAAACAAGAAAGGGTTTCTTACTCAAGAAATATAAAAAATGTTGCTGCTGCTGCTGCTGCTAAGTCACTTCAGTCATGTCTGACTCTGTGCTACTCCATAGACGGCAGCCCACCAGGCTCCCCTGTCCCTGGGATTCTCCAGGCAAGAACACTGGAGAGGGTTGCCATTTCCTTCTCCATTGCATGAAAGTGAAAAGTGAAAGTGAAGTCACTCAGTTGTGTCCAACTCTTTGCGATCCCATGGACTGCAGCCTACCAGGCGCCTCCATCCATGGGATTTTCCAGGCAAGAGTACTAGAGTGGGGTGCCAAAAAATGTTGGGTTAAACCAAATAAGGCATGCTGCTTACACAAAGCTTCTCAAACCTTTAATATATATTGTGAGTCTAAAGTGGGGCAATGTAGGCAAAATTTTCCACTCTTATTGAACCCTAGAACTATGGCCTCATGGAATCATAACTGAGATACAGTGAAACTGATGTGTAGAATATGGGTGCTACTCATATGGCTATTATATTTGGCCTTTATCCATCATTGCATTATCCTACTATGGTTTATGATTTTTGGTGAAAAAAATGAATTAGGAATCTGGAAGATCTGATTGAAAAAACTCTTCAAGAAAAAGTTCAAAATATACAAGAAAGACTAATGGATATTGAGGATAAAAGGGACAGTGTTCACATCTGGAAAATTAAAGTCCTAGAAGACCAAAGGAATATGAAAGCATGCTGGGTGAACTACTAGTCTACTGGAAGAGATATTCACAAGGTTAAAAAAACCAGTGGTTGCAAGCACAGTGGTTTAGACAGGGCTCTTCAATATGGTGGTCTAAACAGGGCTCCTCAACCTTGGCACTGGTGATATTTTCAGCTGGCTAACTGTTATCTTTACTGTAGCGGGGGATGTCCTGTGCTTTATATCCTGTTTTGTAGCATCCCTGGATTCTATTTTGCAGATGCCAGAAATACCCCCTTACAATGTGACATCCCAAAACGTCTTCAGATATTACCAAATGTCCACTGGAGGCAAAATTGCCCTTGATTGAGACTTACTCATTTATAATTAAAAGAGTCACCATCTCTCTCTGCTCTGCTAAGTTGCTTCAGTCGTGTCCAACTCTGTGCCACCCCATAGGTGGCAGCCCACCAGGCTCCCCCATCCCTGGGATTCTCCAGGCAAGAACACTGGAGAGGGTTGCCATTTCCTTCTCCAATGCATGAAAGTGAAAAGTGAAAGTGAAGTCATTCAGTCGTGCCCGACTCTTCGCGACCCCATGGACTGCAGCCCACCAGGCTCCTCTGTCTATGGGATTTTCCAGGCAAGAGTACTGGAGTCACCATAAGAGCACTAAAAATGCATAACTTCAAAATCAACAGATCTAATGGGAAGAAGAATCAAAGAAACAGAAGATACAATAAAGTACCTAAAGAAAGATGGCAAAAATAAGTCCTAATAGAACAGTAAGGGTAATAAATGTAATTATGCTATTCTAGCAACTTAAAGGTCAAGAGACCTTGAGTTCAGAATAAAAAAGCACACAGAAAGAGCTACACTTAAAACAAGATAAAGATTGCAAATAAAGAAAAGAAAAAGACAGATCAAAGAAATATGAAGCAGAAGAAAACTGAGAGACTAGCAGCCTCAAATAGTTAAAAAAAATAAAAAGCAAAATTTAAGACAAAGAATAGCACGGTGGACAGAGGCAGATCTGTAACAATAACCTATAAGAAATTGTAGAGGAAATAGATGTAAACATCATGAAAATCCATGTACTTAGTAATCAGCATTAAATATGCAAAGTATAAAACTTATAGAAGCAAAGGCAGAGATATAGGAGTCAAAATTAAAACAAAAAATTTTTGTTACTGATATTGACACACTCCACTCGAAATATGGAAGAGAGAAATAGAATGTACAATAGGTAATTGAATTTATGTGCATGTGTGCTTACTTGCTCAGTTGTGTTCGACTTTTTGCAACCCTATTGACTGTAGCACACCCAGCTCCTCTCTCCATGGAATTTTCCAGGCAAGTATACTGGGGCAAGTTGCCATTTCCTACTCTAGGGTATCTTCCTAATCCAGGGATCAAACCCACGTCTCTTGCATCTCCTGCACTAGCAGGTGTTATCTTCACCATCACGCTACCTGGGAAGCCCAACTGAATTTATGTAACTGAAGTTAAATATACATATGTACACATGGGAGAGAGAAAGAATCCTTGCTTTGTGAGGCACCCTATGAACTGAAACATGTACATATAAGTATTGTGTCCTTGTTTTACGATATTTATAAACACTGAGCATGGATAGGTCACAGAAGCAGCCCTCAAAAATTAGATAAAAGTCAGTTAGATCCAGGCCATAATCTCTAACCTCACACAGATAAAGCAGCCAAAAGGTATGGAAGAGAATATATGTCCTCAGGCACGAGTCTATGGAGATGCTTCAAAGATGCCATTTTAGGAAATTTTTAATCTTAATTTCACTCTGAGTTCAGTCAGTTCAGTTCAGTCACTCAGTCATGTCTGACTCTTTGTGACCCCATAGACTACATGCAGCACGTCAGGCTTTCCTGTCCATCACCAACTCCTGGAGTTTGCTCAAACTCATGTCCATTGAGTTGGTGATGCCATCCAACCATCTCATCCTCTGTCGTCCTCTTCTCCTGCCTTCAATCTGAGTTATTATCTCTTAATTTGTTGAGATGTAAATGCATGAATATACTTTAGTTTCATCATGATTTAAAGTATTGAGCAGATTCTAGCATGGTATAAGGATAGCATGGTATATAACATGATATAATAATGATGTGATTTATTAAAATGCTAAGTTAATAAGATCGCTCAGTCGTGTCCAACTCTTTGTGACCCCATGGACTGTAGTCTACCAGGCTCCTCTGTCCACAAAATTCTCCAGGTGAGAATACTGGAGTGGATAGCCATTCCCTTCTCTAGGGGATCTTCCCGACTCAGGGATCGAACCCAGGTTTCTTGCATTGCAGGCAGATTCTTTAACATCTGAGCCACCAGGGAAGCCTCAAGCTAATAAGAAGGTTAGTTTTGCAAATTATAAGCATATTATGCCTACTTTACCTATTCAATTATATTTTCATAATGATAATTGCATACTTATTTCATATTTCAGCAGTTTTAATAAGGGTTCCTTCCAACAGAGTCAAAGGAATGGCTATTTTTAGAAATTGATCATCCTAAAGAGGGTTTTAAGATATTCAACTTTTTAACATATTGGGATGTAAAATGAAGAGGTGGAAAATACTTGAATTGAATCGATCCACTCTAATTACCTTAGCATTCTAATGGTTAGAGGTTTTAACAGTATCCTTCAGTTGATGTATCCTAATCCAAATATATACTACTGGTTTCTCAGTGGGAGGAAGCCATGGGCATTGCTCAATCTTTAACCCTAAGCATAGGACTCACAAACAATTAGCTTTCATTTGTCAAAGTTATTACTGAATGAATGATTGTGAAACTATTTCCTGGGAATAGTGATGAAAACTGTATCTGCCTCTATGACAAAATCATAAGCTTCTACCCATTTAATGACAATGAAAGTCTCTTTCCAGGTTCCTCTGGGTTTGGTAAGACATTTTTACATTCTATAATGTACAACTGAAACAATTGAGCACGTGTTTAACAACCATGGCTAGGCTCAACGAATCCTGGGAATTAGAGTAATTTGCCATGATGCATCCAGAGACTAGAGCTACCTGACAAGTTAAATCAAGATGCAATTTAATGATCAACAGGCAGTAAGTGCACAATATCTCATCAATTTCATTCAATGATCCTGAGAACAAAGTTATGTTTTTTCTCCATAGCCAGGTCAAGCTGACATTGAAACCCCATAGCTTTCCCCATTCTGTGTCACAGGGGAGAGAATCCTTCATCACACTCTTGAGTTCAGGAACCACCCCATAAATGAGGGCAACCAAATGTGATTTCATGGTGAAAGTAACAGTAATGCTTCTATTATTGTGCTATGGCTGGCTTCCTGGCTAAAGGCAGCAATGATGACTTGGTGACAGCATCAGTGAGCAGGGCCACATGTTTCCTTCCAAATCCAGATGTCTCACTTACTTTGGCAGAAGTAAAGTCACGTTTGTCTGGAGAGCTCTGGAGGTCAGAGTTAAGAGCATCACAAACCTGGCCTCACAGGGACAGTTAGATTACCCACTGATGTGGAATGACCCATAGGTGAAGTTACCCCCAAATGTCCCAAGATGTTTCCGTGGTCAGCATGGGGTCTGTCGCCAGGGTAGGCAGCTGTGTGGCCTTGGGAACCACTAACTTGGCATTTCTTCAACTGTGGAATGACAGATTAGATGAAATCACTTGAGCTCTATGATTTGCTCTTTGGCAAGGCACCGTGAATCTGGCAGATGAGTTACTAAGGACTCACAAATAATGAACTTTTAAGATTCACGGATAATTTTGGATGTGGAAGTTGTTTTTAAAATGCTATGCCACAGAAAGTGTTGGCATTTTGCATTAAATCGCTTCACAGTTATATATGTGTTCTACTGTGGGAAGAACAAACTGTCAAACTGAGATTCTCAAGAGGATGCGCTGTGTTTACTTTTGTCTCAGTTGAAATGCCATGTTAACACCAGATTCTGTTCATTCATGGAGTTGCAGGACACTCGATACTGCTGACTCTCCCTTCCTCAAACACCCCCTCTCTCATCCTCTATGATGTGGTTGCCAAGTTCTTGTCCTACCTCTCCATCGAACCTCCACCTTCTTTTTGAGTTCCTCCTTTGCCTCTCTCTCTTTCTGATAGGGACCTTCTGGTGCTTTATTTCTACATACAGTCCCTGAGTGAATTCTTCCACTCTCAGGGACAACTAGCCCAGGTCTACACCTCAGCCTTGATCTAGGGCTGAGCTCCAGATTCTTTCATCTCTGCCCATGGATGAAGGTTTCCACCTCTCTTCTGCCATGCTCCTTCTCCAATTATTCCTTGACTTGAGAAATAAATGCCATTGACATCACTGCAGGAAGGTACAGTTGTGAAGAGCTGATTCAAAACCAGATCTGGGTTCACCAAGCTTATTAGGACAGACTCGAATGTGTTCTTTTTTATAGCTGAGTAATATTCCATTGGATATATGTACCACAATTTCTGTATCCATTCACCTGTAGATGGATATCTAGGTTGCTTCCATGCCTGAGCTATCATAAATAGTGTTGTAGTGAACATTGGGGTACATGTGTCTCTTTCGATTATGGTTTTCTCAGCAGTGGGACTGTTGGGTCATATAATAGTTCTAGGGCTTCTCAGATGGTGCTAGTGGTAAAGAGCCCACTTGCCAATGCAGGAGATGTAAGAGATGTGGGTTTGATCCCTGGGTCAGGAAGATTTCCTGGAGAAGGGCATGGCAACCTGCTTAGTATTGTTGCCTGGAGAACAGACAGAGGAGCCTGGTGGGCTACAGTTCATAGGGTTGCAAAGAGTTGGACATGACTGAAGGGACTTAGCACGCACGTATGCATGGTAGTTCTATTTCTAGTTTTTTAAGAACTCTTCATACTGTTCTCCATAGTGACTACATCAACTTATAAACAGGGGGCTCAATCCAGTGTTTTGTGACAATCTAGAGGGGTGGGATAGGGTGGGAGATGGGAGGGGGTTCAGGAGGGATGGGACATATGCATACCTGTGGCTGATTTGTGTTCATGTGTGGCAGAGGCCAACACAATATTGTAAAGTAATTGTCTTCCAATAACTGCATTTTGTTCTAAACTTCTCAATACTGTACAATTATAAACTTTGATAATTATTACTCAAGAGGGCTTCCCTCATAGCACAGTCAGTAAAGAATCTGCCTGCAATGCAGGAGACCCAGCTTCGATACCTGAGTCAGGAAGATCCCCTGGAGAAGGGAATGGCAACCCACTCCAGTATTCTTGCCTGGAAAATCCCATGGGCAGAGGAGCCTTGGAAAGCCCTAGTCCATGAGGTTGCAAGTGTCAGACACGACTTAGCGACTAAACCAGTTACTCAAGAACAATAAAAAAGAAAAAGAAAAAAACAGGTCTGGGGTCAACAACCTAATTGTCTAAGGTGTTAAACAAGTAACCATCATAATTAAAGTAGAGATGGGCAGAAAGGAGAATGTGGCAAAACTGAAGGGTGCAAGCTAGTCTAAAAGGAAAAGTTAATCCTTTACTGCAGCTCACTAGAGCCCCGTGGAAACACTAAAAAAAAAAAAAAAAATGATCATGACATCCAGTCCCATCACTTCTGGCCAAATAGATGGGGAAACAGTGGAAACAGTGACAGACTTTATTTTCTTGGGCTCCAAAATCGCTGCAGATGGTGACTGCAGCCATGAAATTAAAAGACACGTGCTCCTTGGAAGAAAAGCTATGACTAACCTAGACAGCACATTAAAAAGAAGAGACATCACTTTGCCAACAAAGGTCCATATGCAGCAGCAACCTAGACAGCACATTAAAAAGCACAGACATTACTTTGCCAACAAAGGTCCATATAGTCAAAGCTATGGTTTTTCCTGTAGGCATGTATGGATGTGAGAGTTGGACCATAAAGGAAGCTGAGTGCTGAAGAATTCATGCTTTGAACTGTGGTATTGGAGAAGACTCTTGAGAGTCCCTTGGAATGCAAGGAGATCAAACCAGTCAATCCTAAAGGAAATCAACCCTGAATATTTATTGGAAGGACTGATGCTGAAGCTCAGTACTTTGGCCACATGACATGAAGAACTGACTCACTGGAAAAGACCTTGACTCTGGGAAAGATTGAAGGCAGAGGGAGAAGGGGACGACAGAGGATGAGATGGCTGGATAGAATCACTGCCTCAATGGACATGAGTTTGAGCAAGCTCCAGGAGTTGGTGATGGACAGGGAAGCCTGGCATGCTGCAGTCCATGGGGTCACAAAGAGTCAGACATGACTGAGTGACTGAACTAAACTGAGTGTTGAAAACTAAGCTGAAATTACTCCACATATATGTGGATATCTTGGTTGCATATATTGTATTGCTCTGGACTTATAAACAAATGTATTTAAAAACAGGGCTTCCCTAGTGGCTCAGATGGTAAAGAATCTGCCTGCAATGCAAGAAACCTGGGTACCATCCCTGCATTAGGAAGATCCCCTGGAGAAGGAAATGAATCTCCACCCTAGTATTCTTGCCTGGAGAATTCCATGGACAAAGGAGCCTGGCAGGTTACAGTCCATGGGGTCACAAAGAGTCAGACACGACTGAGGAAATGACACTTTCACTTTAAAATCAAGTTTTTCATATTCACTCACTCATAAGTAGAAGAGCAAATGTATAGTTGCAATGGTGATGACATTTGTGTTCAGCTACATCCTGGCCTGCTATCTCCCAATTCTCTGCCACTGAATAGAAGTGGGACACTTCTATTCAGTGCCTTCGTGTGTGGTCTTCTGTGTGTTAGAATGTGGCAGATAACACGTTCAGTTGTGAATCGTGCACTTTAATGAAATGATCCCGTTTACTGAAACAGTAAAGCATTCTTTAAAGTGAATTATGCATTACATACTTGTTGAACGCCTGAACCACCGTGCTCTGACCATTATTTCTGCACTAAGTGCTGTTCTACTCACCAATGAGGTACATGCCGATCCAGTCCCCAGCATCCACTTCCTCCTTGATGTCCCAGTGGATCACCAGGTCCTGCGAGTGCCCTATGGAGTAGTAGGAGCTGCTGACCATGAGTGTGGAGCGGCTGTCCGAGGTGACCAGGTCAGTGTCGCTGGTGGAGCGGGGGATGGTGACGGCACCATGGGGGCCGGTCCGGACGGCCACACTGTGGTACTGGCCTGGATTGTAGCTGTGGCGGAGCGGCTCCTTGCACCGGCGTCGATTCTGGGAGTTTCTAGATGGAGATGCCATGGCGGCCAGGCCTAAGAACCTGTTCTGGTACAGATTCTGTGGGGGCAAACAGACAGTCAGCAGGGGCGGGAGATGCTGGCTCCACAGTCCGTCACCATCTCAAGAGGGAAGGGAGGATGGGCTGGGGGAGGCCAGCAGGGAGAGAGCACCCCTTTTAGGAAGACTTGAAATAGACACGGAGCATTTTTTTCGGGGCCAAAGTGGTAGCTCTGGGTTCATGTGAGGAAGGCAAGAACGAAATACACACTCGCCAAGGGGCCATGCCTTTCCTTGCTCTGCTGGGGTCTCTGCCTCCCTCAGACCCCTCCAGCCTGCTTGGTATCAGAAGGCCAGGAATGTCTACAGAATGACCCTGCAGTGTGACTGCCCCCAAAGTGCCATCTCGTGAGTTCTCTGGCTAAATTCAACTGGATCCAATTTTATCCTTCTTTACGGTAAATGATGGTAGTATCACGGCACATTTTAGTGATCTCTGTGGCATTTGAGACCCTACACACAACCCAGAATCAGAGGCAGTCTCTGCTGGAGGAGGTGGTCACTGTCTTTCATTTACAACTCTCATTCTACAGCAGGTCATTGTACCACCTGAAATGCCTATTAAGGATCTCAAATATCCTAGTAATCTTCAAACACTTCAGTTTTCACTAAAATCCAACCTCAGAAGACTGTGTCTCCCCTAGAGCTAATACCGTAAAAAATATTGTATCTGATGAGAAAAAAAAGTGCATTTTTTTTATTGTTTACAACTTGGAGCATTTCAAACTAGCTGAGATGATACAGACCAATAAGATGGCTTTGAAAACAGGGGGAAGGGGCATTCTGTAGAATTGGAATGAAGGATTCTTTTTTGAAACAAGCAGAGGTGATTTTTATTTCATCAAAGTATACTACAATTGGGATTTAAATGTACATTTTGGGGGTTCCTGCCTATAAAAGAACCGTCTGTTGTACAACTAATAGCACTTTTGTTTTTAAGAAGAGAAGATTAAGGTCTTAAAATGTGTTACATCATGCAGTTTAGATCCCAGGACTGCAACTTATTATACACATCCATCAAATGTGAGTTATTGAGTTTCTGTTAACCAGCCAGGAGGACCAGACTCAGCACCAGTCTACTCTTGATGATATATATAAGTCTATTTAGCAGTAATTTGGGTCCACATTTTTTCCATCTTCAAAGATCAGGGCACTTGTAAAAGTTTATTAACCTGATTAAGGACAGTGTTGGTATTTGGAATCTTGGGCCTTAATGGCCATATGTCAGGCCTATTTATTCATCATCTGAGTCTCTTGTTGGGACTTTTTCTAGCCCCACTGGTGGTAACCATGGAATTACTATTGGCAGAGAAGCCAGGCTTCAGAAAGCATCTTTTCACACTATTGGTACCATATGTCTTTTTTTTTTTTCTTTCTAATGTTTGTCACTGCAACAGTATGAAAATAGATGGACCACGGTGTTGCCTGGAAACCAGTCCACTTCTCAGGAATGCAGGCACAGCCTTGCGCTCAGGAACAGCTCATGAACAGCCCACCTCACAGGCACCCTGGCTCTTCCAGACAGTTCCAGGAGGATCACAGGAACCTGATGATTGTACAGGGGACTTTGCTCGGAGACCTTTGTAAAGCCTCCAAAATAAGGAAGGCTGCTGCGGGTGTGTAACCTTTCTTCAGTTTACATGTACTGTATGTGCGCCAGTAGAATCTTATAGTGTCCTCATGGAGATTTAAACCAACCGAGGGAGCAGCACCGACATACTCACTGCCGCGTGTAAACTAGCTAGCGCGAAGCTGACGCGTAACACAGGGAGCTCAGCTCGGGGCTCTGTGATGACCTGGAGGGCTGGGAGGGAGGGCTGGGAGGGAGGTCCAAGAGGAAGCGGATATATGCAGACATACAGCTGATTCACTCTGTTGCTCAGCAGAAACTAACACAACATTGTAAAGTAATTACAGTCTAATTAAAAAAAAAAAACACAAAATGACTCAGCTCAGTTCAGTTGCGTCCGACTCTTTGCGACCCCATGAATCGCAGCACGCCAGGCCTCCTTGTCCATCACCAACTCCCGGAGTTCACCCAGACTCATGTCCATCGAGTCAGTGAT
>SJYT01070374.1:48794-89982 GCA_006410635.1 Cephalophus harveyi | reverse complement strand
GCAATCTGGATTCCAGCTTGTGTTTCTTCCAGTCCAGCGTTTCTCATGATGTACTCGGCATAGAATTTAAATAAGCAGGGTGACAATATACAGCCTTGATGTACTTCTTTTCCTATTTGGAACCAGTCTGTTGTTCCATGTCCAGTTCTAACTGTTGCTTCCTGATCTGCATAGAGATTTCTCAAGAGGCAGGTCAGGTGGTCTGGTATTTCCATCTCTTTCAGAATTTTCCACAGTTTATTGTGATCCACACAGTCAAAGGCTTTGGCGTAGTCAATAAAGCAGAAATAGATGACTTGGAATTAAATGAGATAATCAAGTATATAATTATGAGTCAGACCAAACAATGGGCGATTCTGGAGCATCACCTTCCAGTTTCCAAGCTGTGTATCCCTGGACAACTTACTTGATCTCTCTAGTCCTCTGTTTCCTCATCTATAAATGGGTTGCTGTCATAATTTAATGAGATAAATGCAAATAAAGCTCTTACTATAGTAAGTGCTCAATAAATAAGCATCTACTACTGAAACACTACTAGCACTGTTTTAGTAAGAAAGCACCGCTGAAGCGGAGGCCCCGGGTAGTCAGTGAGCCTCTCGTACTGGCCAAGGGTCCTCACACGTGTCCTCAGATTCTCACACTTAAAATTCATTCAACAGCAGACCTTCAGCTCATTCCCAGTTATGACCTTCCAGGTTTCCTCTTAAAAAACTGACACTGCAAACACTGAGCAGACCAGCATGTTTGGAAAGGTGTCCTATCTACCAGTCTTTAGATAAATCTTCCTTTTGCTTTGTGGGTAAAAATAAAAAAACAAAACAAACTTCCCTTTATTTGTCAGGTTACTGTTTGAATCGAATATTTTTCTTGCATTCATGTTGAGGCTGAGAGATTTTTATCTATGTCCTGTCAGTCAGGGCTCAAGGAAGATTATAGAGTGCTTTGCTTTCATTGAAGACTTCTGCTGTGGTATTTTTTATTAGAATTCCCCGGAAACCAGGCAAGTCTCCTGACACTGTCAAATTACACCAGTTTACACCATCCACATGGTGGGAACAAAAGCACAGAAAGAAACGTTAGTCAAGGAAGATGTTTCTCATTAATTTACTAGATTAGAATTAATGGCATTTTCCTGGAATTAGAAGGACAACTCCAATGCTGCTCTTCAAAGGCCACACTCCCTCACCTCACCCCAGCTTTGTCCACATCCTCCTCACTCATGCTTGTAGGAAGGATTTATATTCTGCTTTGAGGTTATGCTCCAGCACTCTGCTGTAACCTCTCCTTATAGCCTTCCCCATTCCCAAGAGAGATGGGCTTTCTACTCTGTGATCCCACAGGAATCTCATTTTCCCTGCAAGGATACTCACTGTGTTATCTCTAGTTGACCTGTATTGTGCCCTAAGCTATGAAGTCCCTGAGGCCACTGTTTACCCCTCTTTATATCTCCTGGAACTTGCGTGACATCTGGCACACACACACACACACACACAAAAGGGCTAAAAACTTAAATAGAATTTATTTTAATCAATGAAGTCCCTTCTTATTCCATAAAGAGCTTAAAATGACTAATATATAAAATACAGAAAGATGTGATGTTAGTAGTAGATGGTGCAGAGAATGAAAAATATAGAGACAAACAGTTATGTAGGAAGAAGGCTAATGTCAGACTCTACGCCATCATTTCCTAAACAGGTGTTTTTGTTAAAGACTCACACAGCTGCTTCTGGAATAGAGCAGGTGGATGGCTGATTTCCAACATGTCAATTCTTTGTGGCCATGTCCCCCCAAGACTTTCACACGTGTTCTAGTTTAAACTATAGACGCATCCGGCTAGAAGAAGCAGTTTAATCACTCTGCTCACATCTGAACTGTGGGAGAGAGATGAGCATCTGTCCTGTTTTAAATAGCCCTGGATAAAAGACCACTCTTTCCCTAACAGCAATTCCAATATTTATAACCTCACAATTCTTCCTCATCTCTAAGGCAAATCTTCCCCTTCTTTCTCTTAGTTCCTTCACTCAACAGATGCAGAGAAGTTAACCATATTACTAACTGTATCCCAGTTTTTTCCCATTCCATCAAGTAATTCAAATGTCACTTATCTTCTCTTACATTGTTGATAGGCAGTAGACATTGATAAGGAAACCATAGAATATTAGTAACAATTTCAGTTACATTGCAATTTTCTAATTATTGGTTCAGTAACATTGTAATTTTCTAGTTATAGTTAGAAAAATAGCCCATTCTAGTTATGGGCTATGCTAAGCATATATTTTTGGCCACCTCATGAGAAGAGTTGATTCATTGGAAAAGACTCTGATGCTGGGAGGGATTGGGGACAGGATGAGAAGGGGATGACCGAGGATGAGATGGCTGGATGGCATCACAGACTCGATGGACGTTGAGTCTGAGTGACCTCTGGGAGATGGTGATGGACAGGGAGGCCTGGCGTGCTGCAATTCATGGGGTCGCAAAGAGTCAGACACGACTGAGCGACTGAACTGAACTGAACTGAAGCATATATTTTAATTGACCCTTGAAAAAGAGGTCCAATGAATGAGAACTAAAAACAATCTGATCATATCATGTCCTGCTTCACAGGGAGTGCAATTCCATCTGTTGGCTTATTTCCCATTTGTCACAGAAGATCTAACAATGATGTTTACTTGTTTCGCTTTCTGACAAATAATTCATCATTGTTGAAATGTTTTGAATTAAGCTGTATTCTTCAGTTATTTTTTTTAATCTTGGAATAGGCCATGTGTGTTTAATCTGTTTAGTATGCATTATAGAACAATAGCAAAAAGAAAAAAAAAAAAAAACCTTCCAGGAGAAGACAGAATCTTAAAAGCAAAAAACATCACTTCTAGGGAAGGAACAAGTTACTGCGTACATCTTTTTTTTTTTTTTAAGAACATAGGGAGACAAAAGATCTGGCTGTGTCAATTTCTAACTGACAGTCATTAATAGCTTTTCTGTTTTGAGTGAGTGCTGTCTCAGAAATGAAAAGAAAGTGGATAAAAGACATCTAGAATAGAGAAAGTGATTCTTAATAAATGCCTCTACACTCAGAAATCAAAAACTGTGACTGGAAAACACAGGCCCTGAAGGAAACTTCATTAGAATATACAAGTTGAGGTTATAGAAACTGGCATTATTTAGCAGGAAGAAAGAACATGAGAGTTTTTTGAGTTCATGAGCAGATTTGATTTTGAGCAAGTAGATGCCTGAAGCTTTTTTATCCTATCCTCGGCTCTTGTTATGCCATCAGGCGGGTAATGGAACTCAAAAGAATTATATAATATTTCTTTCTGCAGTGGATTTGAGAAAATTTACAACAAAAGAAATGTAGATGGAAATAGGGAAATATAAGCCAGATAGAAATTGGGAAGTAACAATAAGAAAGGATAATAATATTAGGACCATTTACTCTATGGTTGGAACTTGGTACATTATCTCATTAAAATCCTACTAAGTATCACTCTTTCCATGTTGGTGAGAAGCCCAGCTCAGATATTTAATAGTTAACAAACAATGTCAAAGTCACACCTCTTGCAGCAGGAAGTGGGATTTGAGCCATTCTATGTGACTGTGAGGAGGGCAAACCACAGCCAAACCTGAAGGAAATCAACCCTAAATATTCACAGAAAGGACTGTTGCTGAAGTTGAAGCTCCAATACTTTGGCCACCTGATGTGAAGAGCTGACTCATTGGAAAAGGCCCCAGTGCTGGTAAAGATCGAAGGCAAAAGAAGAGGGGAGCAGCAGAGGATGAAATGGTTAGATAGCAACACCAATGCAATGGACATGAATTTGAGCAAACTCTGGCAGATAGTGGAGGATAGAGGAGGCTGGCGAGCTGCAGTCCATGGAGTCACAAAGTATTAGACACGATTTAGCACGTGAACAACAACAAGGTGATTATAAGTCGGCACTTTGATCACTCAGATGCACTCTCTTCAAATTATAACATGGGAAGATATAGTTGCAGTAATTGAGACTTAGATTCTCCTCTGAGATTTTTGGCAGTCAAAATGATAAAGGAAAATGTAATACTCACAATCAGAATATAGGAATATTTTTTTCCCTCTAAGTTGTAAGATGCTTCATATTCAACTTTATGTAGGAAACACTGCATGATGTGGTAAACAATATCATAAAAGAATATCTTTTCTTAAAATCACAAATGTAGTGGCAGATTGCTTGGACAAGTCTTTGATGAAAGCTGAGGTCATAATACAGAGTGTATTAAGGGCTGAATGGATGGGTTCTGCTATGTGCTTTGACCACATTCAAAAGGTCTCTTGGCTTATTGCATTCCTGAGGCCCCAAACCTCTTGCTCTCAACTTGGTGTCTGTTCTTTATCCTCCACCTCGCTCTCTGGCCTTGATGCTGATAAAATAAAATTTCACATATTGAGGTATGAGGAAATCATTCTGGCTTGTACATAAGTTAACTTAAATTTCATGCTAACTAGAACAGCCTGTTTGTGACCTATCAAACACACATCGTACATCTGCTTTAATTATTAAAGAAAAATGTTCACTGACCAGAAATAAAGGATGTCTATCTTAAGAGTAAAGATTAAATGCCTTCCTTCCTGGGATGCCATTGCTGGTACTTCTTCCATTATAAGACTCCCTTCCCAGCTGCTAAGGTCATACTGACTGGCTATGTATGTGCTGGTCTGTTTTTCTGAACACTTTGAAGGGATATACCCCTGACTTGTTTGATGTTCTTTGTTCTGATGAGACAGAAAACGATGCTTAAAGCCATGCTTCTCCGGAACAGTTCCTCAGAGTTGTCTGAGAGGCTGTCCTCAGTTTGGCTCAAATAAAACTCTTTTCCATTCCTATTATAGACTGTTTATTACTTTCCTTGATAATACGAGTAAACCAGAGCCTTACAGACACGTTCTCTCTGCAACTATCCTGTTAACTTTCTTCTTGTTAGTGTCCCTCTACTAGGATGTAGAAGCTTTCCTTGTGGCTCAGCTAGTAAAGAATCCGCCTGCAATGTGGGAGACCTGAGTTTGATCCCTGGGTTGGGAAGATCCCCTGGAGAAGGGAAAGGCTACCCACACCAGTATTCTGGCCTGGAGAATTCCATGGACTGTTGGGTCCATGGGGTCTCAAAGAGTTGGACACGACTGAGCGACTTTTACTTTCACTTCACTCACTAGGATGTAGGCACCAATACAGTGTGGTCCCTGCCCAGTTTCTTTAGGTCTGCATTTCCAACTAAGGCAGTGCTGGGTAAGGATGCAGTGAATGCTCAGTGAGTGAATGAATGAATGAATGGGCATGTAGATGACGAAGACTGGGACACACCTGCCTCCTCTGTCTTGAAGCCATGATGTGATGCTCTCTTCCCTGCTCTCAGGAACTTACCTCAGTGCCTCTTTCATCTCAAACACACAACTTTGTGCTCATAATCCCCCGTACTATTGTTTTTCAAATGACACTGGTCAGAGGGAGGCTTGAGAATGAGACAAAATATGGCCCCCAGGGAGGTCCCTTTTTCCATTTCATATCCCAAGACCTGAGTCCTGCCTGTACATTCCTACCTCTGCTGTTGTGAGTGAGGCTGTGGGACAGAGGCGGGTGTGAAGGGCTGAGGTGGCCCTGACCCCACCAGATGGCTGGGCGTGTCTGAGGAGGAAGAGTAGGAGGTGGCTGCAATAGCATCATCTTTGTCCAGCTCTTCAGCAGCTGGGCACTCGTCCCTGAAACTGCCTCCAAAATGTTTTTAGCCTCAAAGCCATGTGTTGAAAACTCCATCTTTTGTGCTGGCCGTTGTGCAGAAAAATATCACAAAGTTACATAAAATAAATTGTGTGGGCTCTTTTTCTTGAAAGAAGAAATAGAATCCCATACGTTGTTGGCTGAAAGGGAACACAAGGCAGAGAAGATTTTAATAAGCAAGTCAAGCCAAGCCAGGGAATATCCACATAGGAAGCTGGGATTTTAACTGGTTAAAATGACAGTCAACCCATTCTTTTAGGAACAGGTAAAGCCTTATCACTGACGATGAAGTCCAACAAAACATTGATTAGAGTTAACAGCCCCATCCCCACTTCTCTGGGGCCCAATGACTGGGGAGGAAGGGGTTTGTTTGTGGGTCAGATGCCTTCTCTCTGCTTGTGCCTAAGATGGGTGACCGGGACGCCCTGCCATGCTGTGTTGGGTGTGTGCCCTTCACTGCTTCTGTCAAGTCTGGAATTTCTTGATGAAGCTCTGTGTCTCTATGGAGGTTTATGTTTGGAGGCATTCAAGAACCAGGCTGTCAAAATCTGGGCAGTTTGTATGAGTAAAACAGTGGATGGGAGAAAGGAAGTTAGGAGATAGTTTGGGGAAGGGCGGGGAAGCTTCCTGTGTTGTTTGCAAGAAATCCCTGATCTCTGGTGCTTCATTCTGTTCTACATTAAAGAGAAAGGCCATTGAAAGTGGTATTCCTATGTGTGTGCATGTGTGTGTGTGTGTGAACAGAGAAAGACAGACAAAACAGACAAATGACAGAGACAGAACATGAATGGTCATGCCCAGATATGAAAAACATTCCTGTCTTTCCCTTTCCAGTGCTAAATAGGTCTTTTTCATCCTCAGGAGGGTCCCATACTAACAGATGTTGGTAAAGCTCCTTCTTTACCTATTGATGCTTGCAGGAGAAAACCAAATACTTTATCTCCCAGAACCACAGTGGTCAGGCCAGGTTGGGCCATACAAGCTCCCAGGGACCCTGCTGACCCCCCGGGAGGCCCCTGGAAGTATAGGGGAGCCGGATGTCTGCACGTCCGATCTTCTCAGCATTCAGTGCTAGGCAGCCACGAGGAACATCCTGACTCTACATCTCTGCTCCTGACTTCACAGGGCAGCTGAGCCAATGACATGTGTGACGGTGTCTCTCCATCACACATGTACCCAGGGCCCCTGCTTGGCTACAGTCCTGTCTCCAAATCTGACCATAGGACTGAGTCACCCAGACCCCTAGAGTGAGTTGTGGGAGGTCCTGTCCTCCCCACTAAGAAGCAGAGGTCCCCAGAAGGGCAGCAGCCACTCCTGACCTCAGCAGGTGAGTGACAGAGCCATGAGGGAACCCAGGGCCTTCCTCTCTCAGGAGGGACATCAGGCTTGTGGAAAATGTGAGGAGGTTTCCCTCTTATTTTCATGATCCTGATTAGATGTGGCAGCTAATAGGCAACACAGCCAGGCAATGAATATAGATGTAAGAAGGACATTTCAGTAGGGTTTCAAATGAGGGGCTAAGTTTGCACACATACTGGAGTTAATACTCCAAAGTAAGTGATTACTGTGACGCTTCGGAGTGCTGTATAGATACTCTCTTTTAAAATCTTCCACCCCTGGAAGGTTGGACCTAGCCAGTTGGGTGGATTTTTCAGTAAACTCGGCTCTTGGTTTTCTTCTTCTTTCCTTGCTCCCAAAGACTACATGTTTATTGAGTCATTACTATATACTAGAAGCCATGCACAGTATTGAGAATGGAGAGGAGAGGAGATGAGAGAGATAAATGAAACAGTACTCCTCTCCTCCAAGAGTTTTGCACAGAAGGCAGACATTTAAGCAGTCAACTATGACACAATGACAAGGGAGAGGTGGGCAGGGACCCCCGTGGAAGGGAGATGGATGCTGGGAAGGACTTTCCTTGGCGGGGGCGGGGGGGGGGGGGGGTGGTGAGGTGGGGGGGGGGGGGGGGGGGGGGGGGGGGGGGGTGGGGGGGGGGGGGGGGGGGGGGGGGGGGGGGGTGGACAGTGACGCTGTCTTTGGAAGGAGCAGTAGGAATGTCAACAGCCAGGCAAAGATGGAGAGAATTGCAATCCAGGCAGAAGGAACTCAGTGTGTAAAGACACAGCTTTGCAGAAAAGCCTGGTGTGCTTCTAGGTTCAGCAGAGCTTCTCCCGGACACTGGCCAGAGAGTCAGGCAGCATGGCCAGAAGAGCAGCAGGCAGGTCTCCATGCCACACCAAGACAAACAACCTCCTCCCTTGGAGGATGGTGAGCCACAGGAGAGATTTGATCTAGGAAATAATACAATTTGCTCAACTTAGAAGCATCATTCTATAGCAATGAGGAGGAAAGCAAGAAACCTGCTGTGTCTGGGGAAGCCTGCACTACAGCAACTCTGAAAGTCAAGTCCACATGGATGAATAAGCTCCACCAGTCAGACGGTCCCTGAAGTCTAAACCCTCGGTACATCTGCAAAGCAGGCGCTGAATCTCACTGTGAGAGGAGGAGAGGGAAATGAACAAGGTACATCCTGGGTCCTTGAGGGGGTGTGTAAATGAAGAGCAATCTGAAGGCACAGCTACGGAGGCCACAGAGGTATCCCATGTGGCCTGCTTCTACTAGGATCTCACATGCATCCCAGAGCACAGGAGTGTCATGTACCATGTGGTGCATCCTACAACACATGGTACTTGTGCCTAATTTTATTGTTGGAAAACACTGCACCATTTAGCAGCATGTGCTCCAGAATAATTTGCTCGTCAGAGCTAATCAAGAGAAGTACATTTCAAGATTTTTTCTCTCTTCATTTGCAAAGCTTGCCCAACACATCAATACAGAGCAAATTAGACTTTCTGGAACATATTGTATTTGTAATCTTTGGGCTGGCTACTATCTTGTGGTAAGAAAGATGCATAAGCAATAATTTCAGTACAGGGTGACAAATAAATTTAGAAGGATCAAAGAACAGGACGAGAGCTATTTGTTTTGTCTAATGAGGAAGGAAATTAAGACTTCAGGGAGAAGGGGAGAAAGTTTAATTTTGGCAAAATAAACATATACAAAGGCATGAGTGCTTTAAAGACTGCCCACACATATTCAGGGGACAGGAAGAAGACCTGTGTGTCAGAGGCAGGGTGCTTGGGGCAGGAGCAGTGGGGAAGGATGGAACTGAAGTAGAGACAACACTGACTTAAAGGCCAAATGCACCAAGGTAAGAAGAGGGGTGTTTCTTCTGGGGAGAGTGAGCCCTTCTGGAGATAGGAGAAGATACAGTAGTGGGCTCTCCTCCAGTGTGCTTTCACAAATGTGAAATGCTACTGAACAACTTCCTTCAGGAGTAACTTGACAGAAGTCCCTGCCAAGCTATTAAGGGAAGTTATCAGAAGGGCAGATGGACGTTGTACAGCTGTCACCTCAGGGGTATGGGAGATTGTCCGCACTGCTGTTTCAGATCACCTGTCAGGACTCTGATAGGAAGGCACCATCTCGGACTTTAGCTCTAACAAAGGCGCCAATCACCAGGGCTGTGAACCTAGTCATGGCCGCCTATCATCAGGACACAGAGGAGCAGAACCAGAAGCAGTATTTTCCTTCTCTTAACAACATGCCTGGGAAGAACACATCCAGAGCTGATATAAATTCAATTGTTAATAATCGTGGTGATGGAGAAGACTCTTAAGAGTTCCTTGAAGTGCAAGGAGATCAAATCAGTCAATCCTAAAGGAAATTAACCCTGAATATTCACTGGAAGAACTGATGCTGAAGCTGAAGCTCTAATACTTGGGCCACCTGATGTGAGGAGCTGACACATTGGAAAAAACCCTGTTGCTGGGAAAGATTGAGGGCAGGAGGAGAAGGGGGTGGCAGAGGATGAGATGGTTGGATAGCATCACTGACTCATGAGTTTGAGCAAATTCTGGGAGATGGTGAGGGCCAGGGAAGCCTGGCATGTTACAGTTCATAGGGTTGCAAAGAGTTGGATATGACTTAGCAACTGAACAACAACAATAAAACCACTTTTGGAAGACAACTTAGAGCAGAAATGAACAGTAAGCTATTTATGATTTGGCAATATAAGTGAAACACATCTGGTCTCTCTCTCTCTCTCTGTTTCATATCTATCCTCTGCCTCCCTTGAGAGGCAGAGGCAAGTTCACACCCTAGGTGATATGTTCCTTCCCAAGTTTCTTTCCTGTCATCCTTGTGGTCACTCCTGTGATATTTCTCGCCTGTGGTCTTCAACTGTTCCTCATTCTCTTACCCACTGCACACTGTACCATCTCAGCTCCCAGGCTATAAGAGGAAGGGCAGCAGACATGGCTTAAATTAAGAGTTATCTTTGGAAGAAGAAGGAAATAAGAAAGAGCCAGGACTATTAAAAAAGAATGAGGCCTATCTTCAGCGATTTAGGATAAAATGATTGGGACAGCTGAAGTGAGAGGAAGGAAAATCAGCCAGTGGAGAAAAGAAATATAGCGACTACCATGTAAACACACTCACATCACACTCGCTACTGAAATTAACTCACTTTACAGAAAAAGCCCCTTCTGACGTTAATCGGTCACATTGATTAGTTTGTTTGAGTGTTCTGCTGCTACTCCTAAGTCACTTCAGTCGTGTCCGACTCTGTGTGACCCCATAGACGGCAGCCCGCCAGGCTCCCCCGTCCCTGGGATTCTCCAGGCAAGAACACTGGAGTGGGTTGCCATTTCCTTCTCCAGTGCATGAAAGTGAAAAGTGAAAGTGAAGTTGCTCAGTCGCGTCTGGCTCTTCGCGACCCCATGGCCTGCAGCCTACCAGGCTCCTCCGCCCATGGGATTTTTCCAGGCAAGAGTACTGGAGTGGGGTGCCATCGCCTGCTATGAACACATGGGGAAGAGCTGTAGTCTGCTGAGATTTAGAGTATTTTTCATTTTACAGGGTAGAAAAAGGGAACGGTTTTTTCATAGTTGTATTTTTTGTTTGTATGCCTGGGACTGTCACCAGTGCTTGTCTGTGATTCACAAAAGCTACAGCTGCCACAGTGAAATGACAAATTCCAGGGCTTATCCCACTGGTTCTTGACCACGGGGAAATCTTTGCTCAATAGTATGGTATGGGTTTACATAAAATTTAATACAAGTTAATTTGACTCTCTGTAGCCATCCCCAGGAAGCAAACTAGATGATTATCAATTGGTTAAGACAGTTTTCACTCTGAAGCTGATGCCTAGAAGTTTTGAGTCTCAATGATAGAGTAATATATTCAGGGCCCTCACTGCCACTTCAATTACTCACAAGAAAAGCCTCCTACACTCAGACAAATAGAAATTCAGAAGTCTCAACAATCTAGATATTTCAGCTTTTTCTTTTTTCTTTTGAGGCTGGAATTAATTATTCAGATAACATCTCTAATTTTCCATTTTACCGTGTAGGCAGGAAACATCAGAGATGAAAGTTGTGTATCCTTCCAGGGATGCAGCAGCAGCAGGCACAGCCTTCGCTTGGTGGGGTGGCAGCGACAGGCAGTCTGTCATCTGCCTGGGCTGCCCTTCAAACTGCTCCTGAAGCTTTTGTGCAAAGACCCAAGAGACAGCAGAATTAAAAGGAAAATGAGAAAATGAAGTAATTCAGGTTTTTGAAAGGCTGTTCAAGACGAAACATTAGTTCTGAGGAAGCAAGAGGCACAGGTACATGCTAATAAGTCTTAAGTGCATATACTTTCAAGATGTTAGTTCTATTCTTTGCAGACAATCAGTTCTTGCCTGGAGAATCCCAGGGACAGGGGAGCCTGGTGGGCTGCCGTCTATGGGGCTGCACAGAGTCGGACACGACTGAAGCGACTTAGCAGCAGCAGCAGAGCAGTCTCATCCACACTAGTCCTGGGAAGTGACAGACCCCAATTTGGTAGCTTAACTATGACCCGCAGTCAGAGGCCAGCATTTTACTCTTGCTTTAATAAAATTATTCCAAGGTCATTAAAGCCACATGTCAGAATGGCTTTAAACTGCTAACAGTGCCTTTCCCAGACAAGCTGCATTTATTTAGTCATTAAGTCAAGCAATGCACATGTCAAATACTGGAATATGAATTAGAATACAAGCTATGGTTTATATCTGCCCTGGAAAACAAGGTCACACTCGTATTAAAAACTAACAACAGTCCAAGATAGACTTTGGAATATTTCATACTCAACTGCCAAAGTAGGAGCTACTGAGAAGAATACAAATTCAGGGCTGGAGTTGGGGGGGTGGGGATGGTGCTTACCCAACCATAATATAAAGGGTCCAGGACACGCACTTTAAGTCTTACCCAGTTTGAGTTTTCTTAGAAAAACACTGCATTACTACCTTCTAATGACTCTGTTTTTTCCAGAAAAACATCTATTTCTGCCTTATTGACTATGCCAAAGCCTTTGACTGTGTGGATCATAATAAACTGTGGAAAATTCTGAAAGAGATGGGAAAGAGACTAGATCACCTGACCTCCTCTTGAGAAACCTATATGTAAGTCAGGAAGCAACTGTTAGAACCGGACATGGAACAACAGACTGGTTCCAAATAGGAAAAGAAGTATGTCAAGGCTGTATATTGTCACCCTGCTTATTCAACTTATATGCAGAGTACATCATGAGAAATGCTGGACTGGAGGAAGCACAAGCTGGAATCAAGACTGCCAGTAGAAATTATCAATAACCTCAGATATGCAGATGACACCACCCTTATGGCAGAAAGTGAAGAGGAACTAAAAAGTCTCTTGATGAAAGTGAAATAGGAGAGTGAAAAAGTTGGCTTAAAGCTCAACATTCAGAGAACTAAGATCATGGCATCTGGTCCCATCACTTCATGGCAAATAGATGGGGAAACAATGTAAACAGTGGCTGACTTTATTTTTGGGGGCTCCAGAATCACTGCTGATGGTGACTGCAGCCATGAAATTAAAAGACGCTTACTCCTTGGAAGGAAGTTATGACCAACCTAGACAGCATATTAAAAAGCAGAGACATTACTTTGTCAACAAAGGTCTGTCTAGTCAAGGCTATGGTTTTTCCAGTGGTCATGTACAGATGTGAGAGTTGGACTGTGAAGAAAGCTGAGTGCCGAAGAATTGATGCTTTTGAACTGTGGTGTTGGAGAAGACTCTTGAGAGTCCCTTGGACTGCAAGGAGATCCAATCAGTTCATCCTAAAGGAGACCAGTCCTGGGTGTTCATTGGTAGGACTGATTTTGAAGCTGAAACTCCAATACTTTGGCCACCTGATGTGAAGAGCTCATTTGAAAAGACCCTGATGCTGGGAAAGATTGAGGGCAGGAGGAGAAGGGGATGACAGAGAATGAGATGGTTGGATGGCATCACTGACTCAATGGACATGGGTTTGGGTGGACTCCAGGAGTTGGTGATGGACAGGGAGGCCTGGCATGCTGCGCTTCATGGGGTTGCGAAGAGTCAGACACGACTGAGTGACTGAACTGAACTGAATGACTCTATTTCATATGTGCTTCAATGGACAGATTTTTAAACTGGACTAAAAAAAACACACACAACTGTATATTTGGGGGAGTTTTTTGGTCATGCCATGCAGCATGTGGGATGGTAATTCCCAAACCAGGGATTGAACCCATGCCCCCTGCAGTGGAAGTGTGGAGCCTTAACCACTGGACCACCAACAGGGAAGTCCCTCAATGGACATATTATCAACACACTGAAGAAGGATGCCTGGAGCCAAACCCCGTGCTGCTCCTCATGTAGCTAAGAAAACCCTTCCCCCATCTTGAGATACCATCAAAATCTGGGTAGCAATTTTCATTTTTACCTATGCAGGGGAGGAGGTATGAAGAATCTTTGCTGGGACTGGTGATGATTGGAAAGCCCTGCAAACCATTTCAGTGATTGGCTCCTTCTGAGTATACCTGAACCGTTTCTCCTCTTGGCCGCCTCTGCAGCACTATCCCTAGAGAATAGCGGCCACACACCACAAAAAGGCTGGTTGCACACAGCCTCTGCTTCACAGGATGCAAAAACCATCTGAAAGATGATGAAAAGCAATCTCTATAATTAACATGTTTCCATCTGCCCATTAGGAAGTGTCAGAAATAAACAAACAAAAGTTATTGTGGCATTTTGGCAAGGACTTAAACACCAGGACTGCACTATGCCCTTGCTTCAATTGTATATAATTCAATTCTCTTTAACAATATCCACTGCATATGTAGTCTGGTTAGTCTGTGCTAGCTGTTTGAGACATGATCCCTGGACTCAAGTCAAGACAACTGAGGCAGAAAAAGCTGACTGTATGAGCAAAATTAAAAATAAAACAAATGACCCACCTTCATGGAGATTCTGATTCAGCAGACTGGGATGGGGTTCAGGTAGCTGTATTTTAATCCCCCCAAAAGCATTCATCACTATCTCTAATGGGTGGTGATCACAGAAAGCTGCAAAGAGGAGCTGGCTATTGGGATATTTTAGCAACAACTGTGTATTAAGTGTCTTGAAGGCATGGGTCAGACTTGGTGAAGCAAAGGATGGAGAAGGAGGCAGTTTCTAGCCAGAAGCAGAGCTACTGAGGCTGCCAAGCACAGCCTGAAGGCT
The DNA here is from genome assembly GCA_006410635.1 of Cephalophus harveyi. Classification (NCBI taxonomy): domain Eukaryota; kingdom Metazoa; phylum Chordata; class Mammalia; order Artiodactyla; family Bovidae; genus Cephalophus; species Cephalophus harveyi. Next base: position 75,665 of record SJYT01070374.1, on the reverse strand, counting down.
GCAGCATCCTGAGAGGTGCCAGGAAGAACCTTGGAACAGTTTTTTCCTAAATGGATTCACCAGCTTTAGTTCACATCTGGCCTCATTTCTTGACCTAGAGTGGTCAGAGGGGCCACACACCTTAGCTGTCAAGTGAAAGTAACAGAGAAGTTTGCTCTGGACCTGACAGCACCAGTGGTGGATGAGAGCGGAGACTGTCTCCAGCAGTTCTTTTAGCTGGAACTGCCCCATGGTGTCAATGGCCGTGCTGCTGACCTCAAAGTCAAACATGTGGGTGTGTCTTGTAAGGACCACAACACCTCGCCCTTGCCACTGGGCAGACATGGCCACAGCCTTTCCTGGGCATCAAGGAAAGCTGAGCCACATTCTGCAAATTCCAAGCCCTTGAGGAAATTTTGAGTTCGGACTTTTGAGTATAAAAAAGATACATGCTCGGACTTAACCCCGGAGATCCAGTGGTTAAGACTCCATCTTCCAATACAAGGGGTGTGGATTTGATCTTTGGTGGGGGAACTAAGGTCCCACATGCCAAGGGATGGGGCAAAATTTTTTTTTAAAAGAAGCATGCTAAAAGTTTGAAAAATATGCAAAAATTAAAAATTAAATATGTTTAAATTTAAATTAAAAAAATTTAAATTCATGCCTCCTTAATTTTGCCACACAGAGAATACTAGAGTGGTCATTTGCCAATATGTCCTTCCTTTTCTATTTATGCATTTTGTTAGCTAGTTGACAACACATATTTTTGCATTCTGGTTTTTACATTTAGCTGTTACAATATATAAGAATTACCCCTTCTTATTAAAAATACATCATGTAAATTTCAAAGTTATAATATTTTAACATATATTTATAATAATCATCACACTAATTCTATTTTTAGAAATTTAGATTGCTCTAACAACAGAGGATGAGATGGTTGGATGGCATCACTGACTCAAATGGACATGAGTTTCGGTAAATTCCTGGAGTTGGTGATGGACAGGGAGGGCTAAAGGCATGAGGTCGCAAAGAGTTGGATATGACTGAGTGACTGAACTGAACTTTTCTCCATTATAAGTAATGCTATTAAGCTGGCATGACCATGTATCAGTGAAAATGTTCAAGTCAAAAGCATTATTTCATTTATAGATTTGGGATTTTTAAAATATGTAAAAACAATATGTATGTATATGTGGAGCTGATTCATTTTGCTATACAGTAGAAACTAACACTACATGGTAAAACAACTGTACTCCAATAAAAAGTAATTTAAAAAACCAATATGGTGATGTCACAGATGCCATTAATATTCAAAACTGACTTAGTGAATCTCCTTTTGTTTGTCTGGTATGAATAGGCTTGCTATCACTTTGTTTCTCTCTCACCGAAGTGATGTAGAAACTATTGACCGAGATGGAGAGATGCAGACGCTATTGACTGACTATGGGCTATGAGATGGAGAGATAACCGAATAGAAACAAAGGTTGATCTGGAAGTCTTTAGAGAGGCTGGAAAATACGTGTGTAACACAGACATCCTCCTCCACCAATCATCCAGGCTCCCTCTTGCCTCTGGCCGCCTCTCTGTCCTCTGGTCTTCCCTGCATTCTATGGAAAGCCTCACTCCAGGAAGGGGCTGACCCAGGGGCCGTGCCTGTATGTTCCTCAGTCAGTCCTGCTGCCTGCACCCAAGAGGGCAGAACAAGGGAACGGCCTTCCCAGTTAGGATAAAGGCTAGGTATTGGGGCAAAATGCTTCTGAAGTCAGACTGACTTGGGCCTAAATACTCTTCCACCTGCTGTGTGATCCTAAACAAATCACTGGCCCTCTCCAAGAATAGTGGAGTGGGTAGTCATTCCCTTCTCTAGGTGATATTCCTGACCCAGGAGTCGAACTCAGGTCTCCTGCATTGCAGGCAGATTCCTTACCATCCGAGCCATGTGGGAAGACCCTCCAAACTTCAGTTGATTCAACAAAATAAGACTTGACCTCCTCCTCCTTTGGCTGGTTGCTACAGCCAAAGCTGGACTGGGATGGGGATTAAAGAGCCAGGTGTTAGCAAAGAGACGAACCTGCATTGGCTTAGCTTTACATAAGGCTGCTTCCCATAGGCCTGGAAGGAGCTAGTTTTACAGCAACAGTGGCAGCCAAGCCCTGAGGATTTCTCTGAGTCATTTCACTCCTCTCTGCCCAGAAAATGCTCTCAGAAACATCCTCCCTCCCACCACCCACTTGCAAACCCCAGAAAGGCTGGCTGTAGGACTGCTGCCATTGTCTTGAAGGTTTTCCCTCTTGTGGTCTTGTGGTCACCTGTGTGGACGTGCATGTTGCTTTCAAAGAGAGATGAGGGAAATGTGCAAAGTACCCGAGCATCTGAGGACACGGGAGATGCAGCAGTACGTTTTGGCTAGCTGGCACCAAGAGGCCTCTCCTTTAATGTGTGTTAGACTTGTTCCCTCTGGGTTTAAAGTTGGGTTATATAATGCACTTAAAGTTGTTCCTAATTTAGAGAAACAAAATCTCACTGCCATACCAGAGAACTCATTTTAGTTCTGGAGAGTGCCCTAAAGCATGAGATGCTCAAGATTGAGGACTAGACTTTGGGAAGGTGGAGATGCTGGCAATATAGCATTTTTGATACACACTTCCCAAGTTTACCTTGTACTAACAGAGGAGTTGAGCTGAATGCAGAGCAACCACAACATCCTGGGAGATGTTTCCTGCATCCATGGCAAAGTCAGAGAAGAGCACAGGGTGGCATGAAGAGGGCTGGGTGGAGGAGGGTGTTATCCAAATCAGCAACCTGCCCAGCTCTGTACTCCAGCACTCCTATTATTACTGGTGGTACCCTGAGCTCCTTCTGAGGCTCTGGACCACCCCTATGCTTAGTCCTTAGTGGGGAACCTTGGTGATACAGCATGAAATCCAATTTGCTTCTATTCTGCTGTGACCTTGTAACTTGATTATTATCTGGGCTTTGGTTGTTCTAGTAACTTATCTCCACCTTGGCTCCCTGTGACATGGCTGGTTCCCTGGGACCACATGAAATGGAGGAAAGAGCACCTGCTTTGGATCAGGACATCCTTGTGCAAATTGGTGGCTGTATCAGTGACTAGTGATGCAGTCATAAGTCAGCTATGCTCAGTCAGAAAGGCCTAATGTTTCCTTCCTCTGAGCTTCAGTTTCATCAGCTGGACAACTACCCCAGATGGTTGTAAGAATTGAAGAGAACTGAGGTGAGGTAACAGGCCCAGGTGGGCTCTTGACAATGGTACATGTTCAGCTCAGTCACCCAGTCATGTCTGACTCTTTGCGACCCCATGGACTGCAGTACGCCAGGCTTCCCTGTCCATTACCACTCCCAGAACTTACTCAAACTCATGTCCTTCGAGTCGGTGACGGCATCCAACCATCTCATCCTCTGTCATTCCCTTCTCCTCCCATCTTCAATCTTTCCCAGCATCAGAGTCTTTTCAAATGAGTCAGTTCTTCGCATCAGGTGGCCAAAGTGTTGAAGTTTCAGCTTCACTATTGAGTATTCTTACTCTTATCTTGATGGAAACCTCATGTCTCTCCTTTATCCTCTGAAACTGGGTCCCTGCTTTGTCCTGCCATTCTATTTGGACACGGAACTGCCCCTGCAGTTCAGTCCTACCATCAGCTCTCAGGTCTCCACCATGTCAACACCCAGTCTCCCCAAAGGCTGCACCCAATACTCCCTCTGCTGCCTCATACACTGGATTCTCCTTGTTGGGTTTCACAGACACTCTGCTGGCAGGGACCTGCCACTTGTCAGTATGGGCTCTGGACATTATGACCATCCCACCCACTTCTCCTGTGCCACCTGTGGGCCAGGCCAATCCTGTACATACCTGATCCACCAACAGGTTTAATAACTGTCTCCAGGTCCTCTTTCTCTTCTATTCTAGACTCCTGGCAAGTAAGAAGATCAGGAAAGCCTAAGAAAGGGGTCAGAATGCCCACCTTGTTGGGTGGTGCTACCATTTATACAGGAACAGCATTAGCAAGTCCTAGGAGTCTGCACTCCATTCCTTCATTGGACAATATTTGTTGAATGCCTGCTACCAGCCAGCACTGTTGTGGACAATGGGACAAACCAGTGAACTACAGAGACCAGAAGGTTCTGCCCATATGAAGCCTGCATCCAGTCAAGCCCAGCACACCAGAATACTGACCTAATTGGGAGGTGAGGATAAGGCAGGAGAGGCAGGCTGCAGCCGGGTTTGGGGAGCCTCAAATGCGGGCAGAGGAGTTTATCTTTGGAATTTACTATCCCAGATAGGGAAGAACATGCCATTATACATTCTCCAGGAAGGGTGGGTGGTAATGAGATGACACAAACTTCTAGAAAAACAACTCTGATAAAAGAGGTGGGTGAATAATAATAGCAAGTTTTTGCATAACATTTGTCATATTATAAGAGGCTTCCTCAGCTGTCATGCCACATAATCCTCTTGGTGGCAGTGGCCAGAGAGACAGATCATAGTCCCCATCAGAGGAGAAGCTGGGCTTTGATGGGGGACTTGTCTGGGGTCCCCGAGACAAAGAGCAGCAAAGTGGAGCTTTGGACCTCACACTTGTAACTCCTAGACTTCTAGTCTGTGTATTTCCTTTCCCAGTAAAAATGTTATTTACTCCAAATACATACTTTATCTTCAAGAATAAGATTTGGAAAACTTTATTATAATGTTCCCAGAAAAAATATCAAGCAAGAGAAATACTACCAGAATTCCCTGTTGTTGTTGTTTTTTTTCCCCAAAATTCATATGGGCACCTTGTTCCTCCCTCCCTGCTCTGCCCACCAAATTCTGACAGTGTCATCTCAACGCATCCAATTTTCAGGAGATCTGTGACTCCAGCATCTATCAGCCTTTGCTACAGTCTGTCCAGTAGCCTTTGCTACTAATCCTGCTCCTCCCCTCATTAACAAAGCAGTCCTGGTGGTTCAAGAGAAAGTCTAGGAGAAGATGTTAAACCCTAAGAGAAAGATGTTAATATAACACTCCTGATGAGAAAAGACATGGGGAGAGTGTCCCCATTTGTAACATGAGTAAAATCATATGACTAATGCTGGTGGGCTTCCCCTTCCAACCAGCTGCATCTCCATGAACATCTAATGGCATTTCAAACACAGCAAGTCTAAACAAGCTCTGGTCACCCCAGCCCCTGGTCTGCTCTTCCCCATCTCAGGAGTTGCTGACTCCACTATTCCAGGTGTTCAGTCTGTACATGTGGAGACATCCTTACCTCTCCTGCTCACACCTCAGATCAACTTGGCCTAAACCCAACAATGCTTGCTTCAAAGTATGCCTTGCCTCTGACAACTTCTCACCCACCCTCACTGTGGTCTTCCTAACTTCAGCTGCCAGAGTCTCCTCCAGACTGATGGGTCTCTCTCCCTCCGCCGATATTCTATTTCCCACTCAACAGCCAGAGCAATCTTTAAAAAATATAAATCATATGCATTCCACTCTGCCAAGCCCTCCATAGTTTCCTTCTCACACAGTCTAAAATTCAAAACCTTTAAGACCTCCCTGATCCATCCTCCTGCCCTACTTCCCTGACCTCAGTGCCCATCTTTCTCCTCCTCCTTCCTCGGCTCCAGCAGCCATAACTTCATGACTATTTCTCCAGTCCACTGATCAAAGTGGTGCCACAGGGCCTCTACCCTTTGTGCTCCATTGGCCAGGGTGCTCTTCCTCCAGGGGAAGAAGGTGCTCTTCCTACACCTCTCCATCTCACTTCTTGCAGGCCTCTGTTCCAACATCACTCATTGCCTGCTCATCTACGCATCCCTCATTGCCCTGAAGCAACTAGCATTCTTTCCTCACGTTCACCTTCCCCTGCACTCTCTTCACAGCACTGTGCACCAGTGACCAACAAATATGCTTCCATTTGTTCGTTGTCCATCTTCTTCCATTGTAAGGCACATTTCCTGAGAGTCAGGGCTGATTTGTTCATTACTGTATCTCCCTGAAGCCCGGGACACAGCAAATCACTCAATAACTTTTGAGTGGGTGCATAAAGGAGTGTTGTAAATCCTTTGCAGATCTATTGATTTTCCCATTTAATTAGTATGGAGACCTTAAAGGACCACCCTGGGGAGTTCAGTGCTTCATGGCAGGCATTTATGGAGCATCATGGAACTTCCTGAACCCTATCCATTGCTTTCTAACTGTAACCACAACCTTCCAGCAGAGCTAAATGGTGTGATTCTAGGTGAGAGATATTTCTTTTAGGGGTGGCAGTCTGGATTCCTATTGGATATAAAACATTTTAAGAGTGGCAAACAGAAACTTTGTGTATCTGCCAACAGGAGTAGTAACGAAAAAACGATAGTGACAATTTTTGAGAGTTTATGATTTGTCAGCGTTTTTGTAAAATATTCTTTTAAATAATTATAAATATAATGAAATACATAAATGTATAAATCATATAAATATAAAATGAGACTGACTTTGCTTTCTCCAGGGTATAAACTGAGCTATGATCAACTAAATAATCAGGAGAAAGGAAGCAAGATCAGAGAATGCCACAGCCACGCTTCCTGCTGTGCCACACTCTCCAGAGGACCCAACCTAACTGCAGACTAAAGGGGGGCATCCTAAGGGCTCCCCATCACTGCAGGATAGGTCAGTCTTGGCGGCATCAACACTGGGCTTCACGGTTTCTGCTCCCCTCAGCCCCAGTGCAGCTTGTTGGGACTGTGCTGATGTCTCATTCTGTCTCTGTTCAATTTGCCTCTCTACCTGCCTTCCATGACTCCTCAACCCTCAGTGTTCTCCCTTGGAACCAAGGAATGATTGCCCCTGGTCTGTCCTTTCACTTTTGGACACAGGTTCAAGACCTCTGTGATCCCATCTCTGTGCTCTCTCATTTATTTGTAAGGTGTAAGTATAGGCTAAGAGACTTCTGCCCAGTACTCCCATTTAGACCACTGACCTTTGCTCAACTTGGATTCCTCATGCCTTCAGTATGACCTATTCTTCCATGTCTAAGCATTTTCCTTGGAGTACAGAGATTAAAACTTGCTGCTATTTGCTTTTCTTCCACTCAGACCACCCTAAGTCCTTTCATTTTTGTGACTCTGAGAAACTTCATTCCTGACTGAACTCCCATAAGTATTTAGAATCCAAGCAGCATATGATTCAAGAACTTCAGGAATTCCCACTGATCTTTTAGGGGTGGTTCTTGATTTTCCAGTCCACTGGTCATCACTTAGGAAGCACTTGGTAGACCAAGGCAGGAGGAGAAGGGAACGACAGAGGATGAGATGGTTGGATAGCATCACTGACTCAATGGACAGGAGTTTGAACAATCTCTGGGAGATGGTGAAGGACAGGGAAGCCTGGCATGCTGTAGTCTATCAGGTCACAAAGACTTGGAAACGACTTAGCAACTGAACAACAACAAGAAGTAGCTCATGCCTGGTTCCCACCCCAAGGGATTCGGACTTAATTGGCTGGTAGTGTGGCCTGGGGGCTTCCCTTGTGGCACTAATGGTAAAGAGTCCACCTACCAATGTAAGAGACGTAAAAGATGTTCAATCCCTGAGTTGGGCAGATTCCCTGGAGGATGGCATGGCAATCCCCCCCAGTATTCTTGCCTAGAGAATCCCATGGACAGAGGAAACTTGCAGGCTATAATCCATAGTGTTGCAAAGAGTTGGACACAACTGAAGCGACTTAGCACACACATGGCCTGGGCATCCCAGTTTTTCAAAGCTCCCCAGGTGAGACCCTGATTCAGTTTGTCTAGCATCTAATACCAGGAAGCTCTCCCAGTGACCTATTTCCCTTTCCTAACCCCCCATCCTCTGTCTTTGCCTTGAAGGCTCAAGGAATTAATTATCTTATGTCTATAAATATTTTCCTAGCAATTCCCAGTTATTGGTAAGGCTTGCTCTTTTTAAAAAGAGCCAGCTCATTTTATAACAAAAGTTATACTATGTTCATATAACTTAGTTTAATACATTTAAGTAGAAATCAGAGCCTTAAAACAAGAAGAAAAACCTATATACAAAGCAGACAGATGTGAATAAAACACAAAATGAATAAGATCAGAGCTCTTTAAGATTCTGAATGATAAATCCTGCTAATGGCTTTGCTCTACCGCTTGCTAGATTTGTAATCTATAACCTCCTCAATTTCCTCATCTGTAACATCAAAATGTAAATACTATGACTTTACAGGTGGGAAGACAATGAAATAGTGCTTGTGAATTTATCTTATAAAGTTATTATTCTATTCAGAATAGAATGAAAATTATTTCAGATCCTTGGGGAATTAGTCTTCCCACTTCTTACAATAAGGTGACCTATGACTAGGAGAGCCTACAGACCCAAAAGAAAGGCTCCAAGTCTTGGGACTCTGCTTTAGAGAAGTCACAAATCTCAAACACATGACAGCCCCTGCTTCTGGGGACCCCAGACCCCAGAGACATACTCCCTCCTGAACTCCCCTCGTCCTTTACTCAAAGGGTAGCCAGTGTGTCTGAGCACCAGGAAGGGGTGGGTGGTTATTCTACTGTTGACCCAGAAGTAGCCTAGGAAAAGACTTAATTAACTTGTCAAATGTGTCTCTTAGAAAGCATAAATAAAATAGATTATTGCATAATAAAGTACCCTTTCCCAGCAAAGTTGAGCTCTTACTTCTCTTCTTGTTCCAATTCAGGGTCGTAGAGGTCTTAGGACCTTATAGGTTAGAGGCTGTGGGACATTCATATTATTAAGCAATACCTATTACTCTTAAATTGGTATTCCTGTAGCTCTAAATATTTTGTTTTCAAGATTGCTTTACACTCTCAAATACTGAGGATCTTAAAGGACTTTTATTTATATGGGTTATACCTATCAATATTTGTCATATTAGAAATGATATTGAAACTGAAAAATATTTAAGTATACATATTAACTCATTAAAAACAATAATAACACACATGGATAGCATTTTATGCAAAATAATTATATTACCTCACATGGACCGAAATGATGACCCAGAGAGAAGGTGCTGGCTTTCTCATTTTGCTAGAATTTGCATAACTGGTTGCACCTTCTCCTGAAAGACTTCTGAGTATGCTCTTATATGACTTGGTTAAATTTGTGAAATGTGTCTCCTTGTACTTCCAGTCACTATAAACTATAATTCGCCAGTGAAAGAGAAAGCACAGGTGGGCTCTGCTGCACTGGTGTCAGCTAGATCTGTGCCCTGGACATATGTGTGTGCGTGAGTAATGAAAGGATTCCTGGTCCTGCCCCAGTGTCTGGGACAGCCTCATGGCAGGAGCCAGACTTCTCGCACTCACCACTCCCTTTCTATATCTGATGCACTCCCATCTCTCTCTGGTCTTCTTCCCTTCTGCATCCCAGATGGGCTCTGCACACCCAGTGGAGGGAGTGCTGGTGACCCTTGACCATAGGGAAGTGCCCAGTGAGCATTCACTGTGACTGCCACCCAGCTGAACACAACAGGCATGGCCCTGTCCTCAGGCAACTTACAGCTTAGGCAAGACAGTCAAGGAAAGAAACATACACATAAAAATATCCTTAAGAATTGCAGGGACTTCCCTGGTGGTCAGTGGTTAAAACTCTGTACCCACAATGCATGGGGTCTGGATTTGATCCCCAGTCAGAGAACTAAGATCCCACATGCCACAGCTGAGTGTTCACATGTTGCAACCAAGACCCGGTGCAGCCAAATAAATAAAAATACTTTTAAAAAAGAATTGTAATACGCCATGAAGGAGAAAGATCAGCTGCACTAAGAGACTCAAGATGAGGGTTACCTTGAAGATAATGGCAGAGACCACTCTGCAGAGGTAATATATCATCTGAGACTTGAGAGCAAATGAACCAAGTGAACCAAGGAGGAGATGCTTTCCTAGGGAGAAGCAGAGCACAGGTGAAGGCTCTGAGATGGGAATTGGAAATGTATAATTTCTTCTTATACATTAAGTAGTAATTTAAAATGAAAGAAAGAAAAAAGTGGCAATACAAAAGCCCAAGACTGTCCTGCTATTCAAATGAGCTCATAAAAATGAAACTTAGTTCACTATCACAGCGTCACCTTGGCTGGAAAGAAAGTGGCCTTATTTACAACTCAAATCAAATACCTGTCCCTTGAGCCCACCCTAAAGGTTGCATATGAGATAAAATGAGTAGGAAATGTAGTCTAGACCCAACTCAAAGGAATAATATTTGCATTTACACCTGTGTCTTTGTTCTTAATCACTGACAACCATTGGATTTATTCATTCATGCAACTGCTTTTATTTGTACCTGTTGTGCTAGGCACACTAGATAAAGCATCAAATAATAGATAAACACCTCTGCCCGCAGAGAGCTTAAATTCTAAAGGGGAGAGACTGCAAGTGAGGCAATTAAATACACTACAGACTGTATTTTAAAGGGACAAGGGCTGTGGAGAAAGACAAGAAGGAAAAGGTGTTAGGGAGTGGGGGTAGCTTCAGTTTTACATGGGGTGGTCAGGGAAGACCTCCTGGAGGTGGTGTCTGAGGAGGAGAGGAAGGAAATATGCTGCCTGGACTTCACGGGAAAGAGCCTCTGGCACAGAGGGGAGATCAAAGAAGAAACCCCCAGGCAGGGGTGCCTAGAGTGCAAGAGGGACAGCAGGAGGCCCATGCGGCTGGAGCACAGTGACCAAGGAAAGGGGCCTGGATCATGTAGGGCCTGCTTGGCCACTGAACCGGCTCGGGAGCCCTGGGAGGCTCCACCAGAGAAGTGACATGCTCCAGATCAGGTTGGAAAAGGCATATGGTGGTGGATTTGTTGCCATATGTGCTAATGGTGGATGCAGGTAGGGCAGTTAGAAGCTGCTGTAGTAATCGGGAGAAAAGCTGATGGCCAGAGTGGGTAGCTGTGGACATACTGAGAAATAACATATTTTTGAGGACAGAGGTTTGGATATGAGGTACAGAGAAAGAATGAGGCAAGGATGACGCTATATTTTTTGGCATGAGAAACAGGAAGGACAGAATGTGCCATCAGCTGACACCAGGGCAACTGTGAGCAGAGGGGGTTAGTAAGCAGATGAGGATGTTGGCTGGGCAACTTAAACATGAGGTGTGTATTAGGCATCCTACTGGAGATCTCAAACAGGAGTTGAATTCAAGCTTGGAGTTCAGGGGAAAGGTCTGCAATGGACATATAAATGCAGAGGCCACCAGACTACAAATGTTTTTCATAAGAGTGGATGAGACCACAAAGCAGGAGGTGTGTGTACAGACAGGATGAAGGGGCCGCGCTGTGCGCCCTGAGGCAGCCCACAGTTCAAAGTTTCGGAGGGGTGAGCGTAAAAGCTCAAGATGTAATCAGTAAATTAAGAAAAAATCCAGGAAGGGATGTTATCCTGGAAGCGGAGAGAGCAGACTTTTGTGACATGTCAACCATGTGAAGTGCAGGAAGGTGAGAACTGAAAGCTGACCGATAGATTTTCTAAAGTAGGGGCCAATGGTGACTAATGAGAGCTCAAGTTAAGGATGCTTGAGCAGAGAACTGGAGGGGAACTGGAGACAGTCCAGACCCCTGACTGAGGAAGTTCTGCCGTGAGGAAGAGGAGGAGATGGGTGGGAGACGCAAGGGACACTGGTGATGAGATGAGGAGATGTGGAGGAGAGAGCTGAGAGTGAAATCACAGAGAGGGAGTGAGTGCTGCGTGGTGCTGTCAGTAGGAGGTGGAGGGTAGGGTCTGGCGCACAAGCGGTTTAGAGAGGGGCATGGGTAGTTTTTCCACCATACAAGGCAGGCAGGTTTTTCTGATCCTTTCAGTTGTCTCAGGAAAGCAAGTTCTGGGTCATCTATCATCTGAGTAGGAGGATGGGAAGGAGATGATGGAAATTTATTCATCATCACATTTTAATTAGTTAATGGCTTGGTTTTTCTTTTACAAATACAAAATCTGTTCTATGTTATATGGAGAAAGAAGATGGGCAAAATAGAAAAGGAGGAGAAGAAAGAGCCCAGAGCACCCTGAGAGCCCAAAAGAAATTCCAAATGAAGTTTCTGGTGGACACGGAGAAGAGTAACTGATGTCTTCTGAGACAAAGAGAGTCTGACAAAGCAGGATAAGAGATATCGGTGCTTTGGCTGAACAAACTTCTATTATGAAGGCTAAGTGCATTCTGTGTGTCTCAGGTTAGTTGAATGTACTTTAGGAAAAGCAAAACAGAGAAGAGAATACCAGAGCATGTGCCAAAGATAGAAATCACTCCTCAGGAGATAGCGAAGTGAAGTCGCTCAGTTGTGTCTGACTCTTTGTGACCCCATGGACTGTAGCCTACCAGGTTCCTCCATCCATGGGATTCTCCAGGCAAAAATACTGGAGTGGGTTGCCATTTCCTTCTCCAGGAGATCTTCCCAGCCCAGGGATTGAACCCACATCTCCCACATTGTAGGCAGATTCTTTACCATCTGAGCCAGCTACCAGGGAAGTTAAAGAGAGCAAAGCTGAGCTAATTCTACATAAACTATCAAACGTTAATTGGCTTCAGTTTGAAGTCTACTTCAAATGTGGAATAAATATGTCAGTGGATAGGCATGTTCTTGGGAGAGGTTCTAACATTCCCACATGTTCCCCACATTCTTGGCCTGATCCCAGAAGACTATATTTGGCTTAAGGCACCTAGCTGTATAAAAATAAATAGTATGATCCAACCACTCAACCACATTTTATTGGGATTCATAATTGATGATGACATAAAGATGATGGAATTCTCAGCATAGGAGAAAGGGCTACTTATCACAACCTTTAAAATATAATCAGGTGAATTTCTGCTTACATTTTATTTCAAATAGCAGGTGACAGCATAGAATTTTTAAAAAAAATTTAAAGTCTACTTAAATTCTATAAGCCACTATGTGAGATGATTAAATTTTTTAAATCAATGACAAACTGGGATCAGCATCACCGGGGTCTCTAGGCACTTGCTGAGACAGAAGGGGAATTCTCTGGGGGAGCTGCACGTATGAGGATTTATGAGTTCTGGCGTGGAAATCAATGTCGCTGGCCTGTAGACACTTCTGAAGAACAGGCCAGGCAGTCAGTCAGTCTGTTAGATTGATCCCAAACCAACTGTCCACCACATGGTTTTTATGTAACACAGTTTCCCACTGTTTCTGCTATCCTTACAGGCAACAAGATAAATAAAGGGTCACTTCTCACCACAGGGTCTCCATCAGCTGGAACTAGAGTGAGCCCTTTGACATGGGGTGTTCTGCACAATCAGTTCTTGAAAATTGCCTTTGCTTCCTCCCAGCACCAGTATCGAATGCCATTCACTACAACAGCTCTCAATTTATGAAACAATTGTAACGACAAAAATCCACTAAGGAAATTCAATAGAAGCTGACACCACAAAAATGCTATAAATTACTAGAGGAAACAGCTCCATGAATCAATTAGCAGAATATTGGCAAAAATGCTGCAAAGTATTTGACTAAGCGTAAAGCCGCCTATCCAGGGAGAGAACAATGACTAGATCTGCTGCAGGAGGGTGGCATGGTGTGTGTGTGTGTGTGTGTATGTGTATGTGTGTGTATGTTTGCATGCGTGCGCATGTGTGTGAGTGAGGGAGAGAGTGAGGGGCCAGAGAGACTGTGAGTAATCAGTAGGGATGAACTAATGACCGACCAGGCTGTAAGGCAGCTCCATCATTTGGGGAGATGCTTCTTGTATCTACATTACTTCCTCCTCTTGCTTTTTCAAAAACTTAACATTATTTTTTCCATATTGACAGTCTTTATGATAAAAAAAAATGCTAGTTATAAATATACAATAAACAAAAGCAAACAGAGAGAAACAAAAAACCACCTCAAGTCCCATCACCCCAAGGTAAACACTACTGATACATCAGAAATTTCCTTCCCATCTATTTTCAGTGCAAGTATAAGTGCTTTTTAAGCCAAAAATACTGTGCTACAGGGACTTCCCTGGTGGTACAGTGGTTAAGACTTCCTCTTCCAATGCAGTGGGTGTGGGTTCAATACCGACTAGGGGGCTAAGATTCCACAGTGTTAAACAGAAGCAACTTTGTAACAAATTCAGTAAAGACTTTTTAAATGGTCCACATAAAAGAATCTTTAAAAAATTATTATGCTGCATATAGCAATAATAGTGTGCTAGACTTCTATATCATGTCAGAAACAATTTTTATTTTATTAAATCTTAAAATTTTTTTTTTTTTTCACTTTTTGGCCAGACCAAGAGGTATGCTAAATCTTAATTCCCTGACCAGGGATCAAACCTGTTTCCCTGCAGTGGAAGGTTGGTGTACCAACCGCTGGACCACCAGGGAAGTGTCTTATTAAATATTCTTAGGAGGTCTGTTTTATAAAGGTTATATATCATTATCATTTCATATTATGTTACTTTCAGTACTTTAATTAATCTTGTTGGTGGATTCTGTAAGATATTTCTAATTTTTCACTATTGTAAATACACAGCAAATAAACAACTAATGCTTATTCTTTGTACCAGTATCTGTCCTGTTTGGTTATTCTCTGAAGATTCAGCATAGTCTTGATGTGACCTGCCAAACAGCCAGCTGAAGCACAGGAACGCGGCTCATGTACACCTCCTCTGCATTTTTCGAGTGCCTGACCCAGTACATCTTCAGTGGCGTTGCGTAGTATTGTTTTAAATGTTCAGTTTGGTAGGCAAAATGGCAGAGTATTTTTTCATTAATTTGTGTTTTGCTTCTTAGTAAGGCTAAATATATTCTCACTGGTTTAATAATCTTTCACATGTATGACTCACACCCATCACAGTGTCTGGGACATCATAGGTGCTGGATAAATATATATCAGATGAATAATCAATGGGGAGATGACTCATGTCTTTCCTATTTTTGAAATAGGATTTTACTGCTTTTCTTATTATCACAAAGCACTTTTTACTACCTCTCTCCTATATTTAGGATGTGAAAGTGAAAGTCACTCAGTCATGTCCAACTCTGCAACCCCATGGACTATACAGCCCATGGAATTCGCCAGGCCAGAATACTGGAGTGGGTAGTCTTTCCCTTCTCCAGAGGATCTTCCCAACCCAGGGATCGAACCCAGGTCTCCCACATTGCAGGTGAATTCTTTACCAGCTGAGCCATAAGGGAAGCCCAAGAATACTGGTGTGGGTAGCCTATCCTTTCTCCAGGGGATCTCCCCGATCCAGGAATCGAACTGGGTCTCCTGCACTGCAGGTGGATTCTTTACCAACTGAACTATCAGGGGATATTCATCCCTTTTAATAAATAAGACAAAATTTATCAATATGTACTTGTTTTTTTCATTTTTGTGTTTTTTTTTCAAGTTACAGAGTTTAAAATTTTATATTAGCAAATATTTGGATTTCTTTTCCCTTGTTATCATTGTTATTTTATGCTTGAAATCACATACTCTTTCCAACTCAAGACAATATTCATCCATATTTTCTTTTGACTTATGATGTCACATTTAAATTTAACTCAAATCTACTAGGGACTGGTGTATGGCTAAAGGAAGAAAAGTATATTTAGGGTCTTTCAAAGTAGTTAATTTGTTGTGCAATATGTTTTATATTCATATTTGTTTCCACCAATATCATTTACAAATTTTTATTAGGGTCAATTTCTGGGCTATTTATAGGGTTCCACTGGTCTTCCATTATATGACTATAGTAAAACCACACCATCTCAATTACTTTAAAACATATTAATGTTAAACTGAACAAGTACACTTCTTTCCTGCAAGTTTCTTGGTTATGTTGTTCCATTTATTCTTCTAGACAGTTTCTGGACTTGTTTAATGAAATATATACCATTTACATGTGTTATATTCACATTAATCTATCTCCTTTAGACTTAGATTTTAAGCCAACCTGTATAAATGAAAACTGAAAGTTACAGTGAAAAATTTCAGTGGAAAACTGAAGTTACATAAAGGTCATGTTTCCACCCCAGCCAATTGGCAGAGCTCTAATATATCTCAATCTTATGTCCCTTAGTGAGATTTTATATTTTTCTTCAGAATTCCCACCTACTTCTTTTTAAAGCTATCTCTATGTACTTTATAAATAGAATTTTCTTTTCCTCACATTTTCCAATTTGATATTCCTGGTTTAGATGAAATCTGTTGATATCTATTATACTGATTTTGTGTCCTGATACATATTACTTAATTTTTAAATTCTAATAATATTTCAGTTGAATCACTGCAGTTTTTTAGTTCAATAATTGGACATCTTCAAATGTGATCTTAGATTTCTTTTTTATTTTTATGGCATGCCTCTCTTTTTGAAAAAATATTTAATTTTTTAAGATCATCTCTTTGCCTGCACTAGGTCTCAGCTGTAGGACACAGAATCTTCTATCTTAGCCGCAGCATGTGGGATCTAGTTCCCCGGCCAGGGGTCGAACCCAAGCCCCCTGCACTGGTAGTGGGGAGTTTTAGCCACTGAGGGGTGATGGATTTCTTTGAATATCTATGCTTCTTTTGGTAGATTTTTAGTCAGCCTCCTAAGATGGCTCCCAGAGATCCCCTCCTCCTGGTGTTCACATCATTATGAAGTTCCCTTCCCTCCCCTTCCCCGCAGTCAGAGCTAGTCTTGTGGTGGGAATGAGGACGTGTGACCTCTCAGGCTAAGTCATAAGGGCACTGCAGCTCCCACCTGGGTCTCCCAGCTCGCCGGCTCGAGGGGAAGGCAGCAGCCACGCTGTGAGGATGCACAGTGTGAGTACTGTGCCTCTCAAGCTTTGAACAGGATAATTCTTCATTGTGGGGGCTTTCCTGGGCATGGTAGGGTTCCTGGCATATTACGCACCAGATGTCAGTAGCAGTCACTCATTGTGAAAACCAAAACGTGCCTTCAAACGTTGCCAGTCACCCCCTAGGCTATCCACCCGCTATCCCCCTGCTGAGAATCACTGCTTTGCTCTCTTAGCTATATTAGACCAGCTGTGTGTTGTCAGACAGCTTAGATTTTGACCTCACTTTTAAGTGCTTGAGAAATGTCCCAGTGTTCTATGTACTGGTTATTCTTTAGATTCACTGCATTCATAGATGGCTGATCTTGTCCTATTTTTTTAGCTCTCCGAGTATCTTCTGTTCTCTAATCTACTCCTGTAATGAAATTGTCTTCCCAACCCAAATATGTTCCAAATGTTTACTTCTTGGAACCCTAAAATACTGTGTATCGTAGGGAAGAGCCAAGAGAGAGCAGTAAATGGGTGTCCAGGTCTGGAGTCTCAGATGAAGCCTCCTGAAGGAAATGGCATCCACAGCAAGATTGGAGGCTATTTGTAAGGCTTCCTCAGACAACCATTTTGCCTTTTTGCAATTATTTTTCTTGGGGCTGGTCTTGATCACTGCTTCCTGTAAAATGTCAGGAACCTCTGTCCATTAGTTCTTCATTCCTTGCACAGAGCAACTAAAACTCTTGGAATTTCCTGCATGATGGGAGTGCTTTTGTTATTCACAATGAGCCCCACCCCTCCCTTCAACCATACCTGAATTTATGCTACTGAAGTAACTCTCAGTGGACCCCTTCAGGATGAGGGCTGGTCAGCCAGAAAAACCAAAGATGTGATTAGAGTTGAAAGTTTCAAATTGCAGTAAAGTGAGAGGGGCTGGAGTTGACCAGTGATTCAATCATTTATGTCTATATAATGAAGCCTCCATAAAATCCCCTAAATGAAGGAGGGAATATATGTACGCATATAGCTGATTCACTTTGCTGTAGAGCAGAAACTAACATAACACTGTAAAGCAACTATACTCCAATTAAGAAAAAAGTAAAATAAAACCCTAAATGGCCGTGTTTAAAGGAACTTCCAAGATGATGAATACACCCACATGCCAGGATGGTGGTGCACCCCAATTCCACAGAGACCGAGGCTCCTATACTTACGGACTTTCAGAACCTCATCCTATGTACCTCTGGATGTCCTCTTTATATCCTTTATGATAAACTGTAGTAACAGATACAGTGTTTTCCAGAGTTTGTAAGTCATTCTATCAAATCATCAAATTCTAGAAGAAGTTGTGGGAATCCCAAAATTTACACTTGACTTGGCAGAATTTATAGTTGGTCTGCTGTAGGGTAGCCTGGGAACCCCATTTGCCAGTGGGGTTTAAGGTGGGGGCAGTGAGGTGGGACTGAGGCCTTAGGTTGTAGAGTCTACACTTCTCTAGGAAGTGTAGTTGAATTGAATTGAACTTTTGGATACTCAGTTGGTATCGGAGAATTGGAGAATTGTTCAATGTCAGA
Organism: Cephalophus harveyi; assembly: GCA_006410635.1. Lineage (NCBI taxonomy): Eukaryota > Metazoa > Chordata > Mammalia > Artiodactyla > Bovidae > Cephalophus > Cephalophus harveyi. Next base: position 57,409 of record SJYT01070374.1, on the reverse strand, counting down.
CTTTGTGTTAGAATAAAAGACAAGGTGTTTTAATCTTATTAGTGTGAGTTTATGAGATTGCCATTTTTGTAGGTCAAAGTAGGATATTAGCAGTTATGTGCATTTCAACACATGTTATCTGATATTAGGGTTTCTATCTCATGTGCTTCCTTTCCATGATAAAATCTGTGCCCTTCTCCAAACACGTCTTCCCTCAGCTGTCCAGGCACATGGTAGGGTGTCATTTCTGGTCCCCTTGTGTTTAGGAGGGCCACTGGACCAATAACCACGCAGTAAGTTCACCACTTTCATGCTGAGGTGTTTAAATGACGCTACAGAACCTTTCTGAGCTCTTCCTCCCTCTGAGATGGCAGGTAGCAACACTGGAGGTGGTGGCTGTCTATCACCCAGGACCTATAGTGACTACTGTGAGCAGATCAGAATCGTGGACCAGTAACTGAGTGAGCAAATGTAATATTTCTTTAAGTCACTGAGATCTGGAGGCGTTGTTTGTTACCACAAATAACCCACTGTAAGACTCTGATGCTGGGAGGGATTGGGGGCAGGAGGAGAAGGGGACGACAGAGGATGAGATGGCTGGATGGCATCACTGACTCAATGGACGTGAGTCTGAGTGAACTCCAGGAGATGGTGATGGACAGGGAGACCTGGTGTGCTGCGATTCATGGGGTCGCAAAGAGTCAGACACGACTGAGCGACTGAACTGAACTGAACTGAACCTGACCTACTTTCTGTCTACTTTGTTTTCCCAGTTTCTTTATTATATGAACGATATAATTTTGCTTCTATGTGCTCGTGTTTTCACGGTAAATAAGAAAAAATGGAGGGGTGAATTTAATATACTAAGTCATTTAACCTAATTACCTTTATAAATTTCATGAAGGGAAAACAGACCATCCATTTCTTAATAATGCATTCATTTCTTAATAATAGTAAATATTTCTTACTGAAGATAAATGTCCTAAGTAAAGCAAAGAGCAAAATTGTTAGATTTATGCATTTTATCATGTCTTTGTATTTTATGAATGGTTAATAATAAAAAGAAATGCAAAGTATAGAGAAATATGAGCTTAAACTTTTAAAAATATAATACTAGAAAGAATAAAATAAATCCTAGAGCCTCTTTCTCTTCCTCCCTTCCCTTCCTTCCACCGTCCCTCCTTCCCTAGTATTTCTTCCTATGTTTTCATTATTGGTAATAGAGCTCAAAGTATTTTAGCAATAGATGATGTGCTCTATAGTGCTAGTCTTGACAATAATATTTGCAATTTTCTATAATTCTTTGTGTTTATTAGTAAATTAATGAAAATCCACACCTGTTTGTCTCTTTGAAGAGGCAGAGATCTTTTTGTTTTTAGATGCTTCAGTGAAATTGCAATTTCCTCTCTGAGGGAAAAAATAATTTTTCTCTCTTTAGAATGTAGAAATTAAATTGTATTGTTTTCTTTTTGTTACATAGGTAAGTAGTATCAGGACATGCAGATGAGAAAAGTTATTCAACATCCTACCAGTCCTCAATAGCCACTCTTGTCCTTTGGGTATCTAGTCTTTTAAGTGCAACTTATGCATTAAAAGACTTCTGCAGGTTTTAGGTAACCTGCTTTTTTCAGCAAACATAGAATGTGACCGGTGGGGGTGATTCCCTGTGGCCAAGGTCAAACTATGTAAGAGGCTGAATTGGGGGCGTGGATATGAATGTATGGCAGGAGGAACTGGGGATGGGGAGATGGAGAGAAGGTCAATGTAAACTATAAACACAGATATTGGCCCTGCTTACTTCCCAGGACTGGAAGCAGTCACTTATCCAGTCTTTTTGCTCTACTTAGAGAAGCTGTGCAGAGGAAACAAAGCAGGAAATCACATTTTTAACTATAAAGTAATTATTTTTAATAGTCTGTTTCCCTTTAGAATGCATGTTAACCTCATTACTAGACTGACAGCTCCTTGGGGAAGAAAACAAGGTCTTGTATTTTCATAATGTAGTTCTAATAAAACAACTGCTAACTAATTATACAACTGATCTTTGGACAACATGGATCTGAACTGTGCGTGCCCACTTATACACAGATTTTGTTTAATAGTAAGTATTCCATGGTCCATGGATGGATGAATCCTGGGTGGGGAACTGTGGACACAGAGGAACCTAACTGTAGATGTGGAGGAACGCTCAGAAATAGAGAGCTAACTACAAGTTTTTGACTGCACCCCAACCTCCATATTGTTCAGGAGTCAAGTATAGATTCATTTGGAGACATCATAACATAGGAAACAGGACCCCACAAAGACTGAGTCTGAAGTCCACCTGAGTCTCCTCCACCTCTGTAGTTATGGGCTCCTGGAAAAGGTTCATGACATATCCAAGTCTATTTTCTCATGGGTGAAATGATGATATCGATACCTTATTGGTTGCTGTGAATGTTAAATCACATAGAGTAGGTGATGTGTAGATATTACTCAACGACTGATAGCTACTATTTTCTAACTTTCTTGTAGCTCCAAACATTTATCAATTTCTTGGATTTGTAGATTTTTACTGGTTAATTTGTCTAGGCAAGGAATAAGCAAATAATACTGAAAAACAAAAATCTGCCAGTTACTTGTAACAAGATAGAAGCACTAGTGGTGGGCCCCTCACCATCACAATAAAGATATAATTGATATGGCCAAAACTCATTAAATCTGAGTATTAATTTGCCAACAGCCACTTGTTTAAAAAAAAAAAAAAGTATAGCCCTGGCATGAAAGAAAACACTTTCTGGCTGCCGGTGTGGTTATCCCTCCTGTTTAACTGAAGGTTTCAAGTAATTGGGGTGGAAGTTGTAACCTGTGCCACATATTCCAAGAGTCATAGAACTGTCAGGTCCTGAGGCCCCACGAGAAGCAGCCAGGACACAAAGGGTTAAACTGCCTTGCATGTGGGGCAGAGCTTTCAAGGGTCACTAGAGGGCAGCAAACAGGTGCAGACCAACAACTGTAACCAGAAGCCATTCAAGTAAAGGCTGCCCCTTCTGCCCCATCCAGAGACCATACCTGGGATGCTATGCAGAGCCCAGCAGCAAAGCTGGTGCTCCAGACAAAAGGTTTTTAAGCAGAAAAGACAATTTCATCTACACCCAAGACAAGCTACCTTCTCAATGCCAATAACCCTCAAATATTCATCTCTAGCCCAAACCTCTCTTCTGAGTTCCCTGCCTATACATCCACATGAATGTCTCTTGTCTCCTGAAATTCATAATCTTTATACTTTCCCACAGACAAGTTGGTGTCATCGTCAGGAAGATGTTCTCGCGAGTCAGCTGTCACCTCTCTTCATCTTCACCGACAGCACCCAAGTCCATGCCACCACCATTTCTCACTGGAATCACTCCTATGCCCCCCTATTCTCCTCTCAGCTGCACCGGTGTGCTTCTGCTTTATCCAGAGTTTAAAGAGTTTTTCACAACACAAATCTGTTTAAATGATCCCTGCTGCTTAAAATTCTTTGAAATTTCCCCCTTTTTCTTAGAGAAGCCCACATTGTAACCTGTAATAGCTAGTCTGGCTCCTATCTTTCACTTGATATCTGTGTTCCACCTACTTTGAACCTTTCAGTTTTACCATGTAGCAAGTTTCCTCTTGCCACAGGAATTTTGCACATACCTGGAACATCTTTTCTATTCTTTGCCTACTTAACATCTCATCCTTCAGCTCTTAGCTCAGACGGTACTTCCTTGAGGAAGCCTTTCCAGACCCTTCACTAGGTCATTCCCTTTGTTATCTGCCTTAGAGCATGGTATATTCTCCCTCCACACAACCTTTCCCAACTTGAGATCTCTTTTCATTGCCTTCTGACTTTATTCTTGATTAAAAATCAGCCGTAATATTTTTGGTCATTGTTCCCCTGTATGTAATGTCACTTTTCTTCTGTGGATGGTTGCATGACATTTTCCTCTATCTTTGGTTTTCAGAAATTTGTCTGGGATGTGCTTAGGTTTCTTTACAATTTGGAGTTCACTGAAATCTTGGATTTGTAGATTGAAATGTTCCCATAGTATCTGAAAATTTCCGGGTGTTATTTCTTCAAATATATGTTCTGGCCCATTTTCTCTCTCTCTCTTTTCGATTTGGGATTCCAAATACATGTATGTTAGGCCACTTGACAGGTAACTGATGATCTGTAAAGTGTCTCACAATAGTTTTCTCTGTGTCCTAGTTTGAACAACACTTACTAATCAGTCTTCAGGTTCACTGATCTTTTCTGACACAGTTTCTGTTCTTCTGCTAGGCCCACTGCTGCAGACTGAATGTTGTGTTCCCCAAAATTCATATGCTAAAAAACAGTCCTCAGTAGGATGGTATTAGATGAGGCCTTTGGGAGGCAATTAAATCATAAGGGTAAAGTTCTCATAAATGAAATTAGTGCCTTTACAAAACAGGCTCCAGAGAGATTTCTCATCCTTTCTACCATACGTGGTTACCACCATATATGGTAAAACACAGCTGCCTGTGAATCAGGAAGTGGGCTCTCACCAGACATCAAATCTGACCATGTCTTGGTCTTGAACTTCCCAGTCTCCAAAACTGTGAGCCATATATTTCTGTTGTTTATAAGGCACTCATTCTACGGTATTTTGTTGTAGCAGCCCAAACAGACTAAAATACCCATCTAACCTATTTCATGTAATTTTACTCTAGAATTTCTATGTGGTTCTTTTTCTTATGGTTCCCATTTCTCTACTGAAATTCTTCATCTACTCATCCACTGTAGCCATCTTTTTCAGAAAATACCTGAATGTATTCACAATACATGTTTTAAAATTCTTCTCTTTAGTTCTCATATCTGGTTTATCTATGGACCTGCTTCTACTGATAGATTTTTTTTGTTGATTTATCACATTTTCTTGCTTTCCTGCATGTTTTGTAATCCTCTGAATTATCTCTTAAACATTATATAAAAACAATGGAATTATTTTTTAATTTTTTTTTCCCCACTCGAGTTCCAACTCTTTCCTAATGATCACTTGAGGAGCAAGTGATCATTTGTTCATTTATCACATTTTCTTGCTTTCCTGCATGTTTTGTAATCCTCTGAATTATCTCTTAAACATTATTTATATAAAAACAATGGAACTATTTTTTAATTTTTTTTTCCCCACTCGAGTTCTAACTCTTTCCTAATGATCACTTGAGGAGCAAGTGATCATTCATATTTTACTAAGAGCTGAGCTGGCTTAAATCTGGACTGCATCTCCCATGGCTAGATGCATGGATTTTCTATCCCAACTTTCACCTTACAGAAGCTGCTCTCTACCCTCAACAATTTAACTGCCGCCTAGTTCACAAACTTTGCCTCTGCCAGTTCCAACACACACACACACACACACACACACACAAATCTTTTTGCCAACAAGTTAGACCAATGCCAATGACAAGTCTATGAGCATAGGTTATTTAACAAGCAAGTAGGATATTTTCAAGCACATTTGACTCCAATAAGACAAATGGAGTGTTTCTAGATTTTCTGGGCCAATACATCAAACAAAGCCTGAGTCTGAACTGCCAGTCTATATTGCTATTCAATTATGCTAGTTTAGTCCTGTTTCTGAGCTATTCCTGACCAAGATCTACCTGAAAATAAAGTCTATAATTAGTCTCAGTATCTGTATGCCCTCTGAGCTTCATATTAAAATGTTATACTAGAAAAGACATGGGATTTGAAGTTAAATGAACCTGAGTTTGAACGCTAGCCCGACGACTTTTTATAGCTGTGATCCTGGCATCTTATTAAGCTTTCTGAGAACCAGTTTCGTTACTCATGGATGGAGAAAACAATATCTGCCTCATAGGATTGGGAGGACTAATGAGCATTTAATAAGTAATGAGCACTGAATGAAATCTTGCCATAAGCCAGGTATTAGGCTAAGTGCTTCATCCATGTTATCTCATTTAAATGTCACACTGTTCTTTGTAGTTCATACTGTTATTATTATTCTCATGGTGATATGAAAAAAATTGAGTTTTAAAGAGGCAAAGTCATTTGCCTCAGTCATGTAAGTCAGTAGTGGTAAAACAAGGATATAAACCTAAAAAATCTGAAGAAAGAGCCTATAGTTATATTTATTCACAATGCTTAAATTCCTGGAACTTACTGACCTTCAGCATAGTGCTTTTACTATTAATAATTAACATCACTAAAATTAATAATGCAAATAAAGTAAATCTTCATTTAGTTGGCTTGGTCTAGATGACCGTGTTTTAGATGTCTTGTTTTCCCACCAACTTACCACTAGAGGTTTGTTGCTAAGCCCCTCTCAGAGTTAGAACTCTGACCTGGATGCCATGCCTCTCGCTTAGGGCTCTAATCTGCCCTGCTAATATCAGCCTCTTTACCCATAAGGCAGCGTCCTGCTCAACTGCTTAGAAGAACATTCCCAGAGTGCATCCAAGGACTCATGTTAGTAGATGATACGTTTAAAAAATGTCATACAAATGCTGCATTTCTGAATCTCCCTCTCATCACATACCAAACATTCTGAGAGCTCCTTCAGCTAAGAAATCAGCCTAGGGTTGTTCAGGTTTCCCTGTTTATGTGAACACAGAAGCCTTTTATGGACAACTATTGATAACTCATCTTGGAGTGTTAATATATATATGTCTTCATGTAAACATTTGTGTTGATAACTCATCTTGGAGTGTTAATATATATATGTCTTCATGTAAACATCTGTGTCCTATTCCTTAGATGCTCCACAGCCCTTAAAGCAGAAATCAGTTAAGGCTCACAGATTGCATGAATGATAGAAAGAGAAAGCAAATACCTAGTAGTAATCACTGTAACACAAATTGCTAATTGGGAAGGAGAAAAGAGTAGACATTTTTCCTTTAGTTTCCTGCCTCCTCTATCAATTATACTAAAATGTTTAGACTAAGGTTGAAAGTGAAAGTGTTAGTCACTCACTGTCTGACTCTTTGCGACCCCATGGACTGTAGCCCGCTGGTCTCCTCTGTCTATGGAATTCTCCAGGCAAGAATACTACAGTGGGTTGCCATTTCCTCTTCCTGACCCAGGGATCAAACCTAGGTCTCCTGCATTACAGGCAGATTATTTAGCATCTGAACCACCAGCCCGCCAGACTCAGGTTGAAATGAAGCATAAATGGAAACAAACAAGTGATTCACAATACATTTTCTATACACATTTCTTTCCTTTTTGTGGGGGTGGGGAAGGGAATATATATTATCTATATGCATTTCTTTCCTTTTGGGGCCACACAGAGAAGGGAGATAAAGAGGAGGATAATATTCCTGGGAAATGTTGCTTTGAGCGCAGTGTCTCTTAATGAACTAACCACTCTCTTGGTAGACATTAGGCTAAAGCATCACTTATTAATTATTCCAGGATTTGACTGTGATATGATTAATAAGGGGGAATTACTTTTGTGCTCATCTTTTACTCTATTCTTACTAGGTTTGAACTGTAATTCTTCCTTTTCACAGTGCTCTGTAGGCCTCTTACTCCACACACAGCTTTATGACACAATAAACTCACCTTTCACATTCACTATTTTGGGTAGCATTATACAGTAAATAAAGTCATTATTCTTCTTCTTGAAAACCCTCAAAATATCGATGAGGGCCTACTATGTTTTGGACCGAGATTGTGCAAGAACTAGAAGAGCAATTCCCCAAGAAAAGAGTAAAAATCTATTTAATAATTGGGGCTGATATGCAGGGTAATGAGGAATACACTTTGAAAATTAAAAAGATGGTTCTAGAAAAGATCAACTAAAAAGTACTGGCTTGTCTTATTTCTATACCTCTTCATATTAAATAATGAGATCATATTTTCTTGGTAGCAGGTGACATCAATTTTTAGAATAAGGAAGACAAATTGTCCTCTCTTACCTAATCAACTACAGTTCATGTTTCCATGTCCAAGTAAGCATTCTTTCCTCAAGGATACTTACTAAATCCTAGTCCAGATAAAGCTCCCCACTTACCTATGCTCACAGAGTTATGTTCTTTGCCTTCATAATACCTATATTGGCTACGATTTGAATGGGTTTCTCCTTTCACTGGACTGAAAGTCTGGAAAGTCACAGCTGGCTTTGTTCACCACTTTATCACCTGCACTCAGCACAGCATCTGGTCCAGAGTAAACACGCCACAAATATTTATGAATAAACAATATCTTAAACAGAACATATTTGTGGAATAAATCTTGCTATAGACAATGGTGATTGAAGTTCTCAAAACAACGTAGTGTAGTGTCTGAAACAGTACTTGATTCCTTAATGGTTTTTATTTCTAATGTTTTTCCTTGGAAGTAGGATTCATAATCACAGAAAACTAGCCAATCTGATCACATGGACCACAGCCTTGTCTAACTCAATGAAACTAAGCCATGCCGTGTGGGGCCACCCAAGACGGACGGGTCATGGTGGAGAGATCTGACAGAATGTGGTCCACTGGAGAAGGGAATGGCAAACCACTTCAGTATTCTTGCCTTGAGAACCCCATGAACAGTATGAAAAGGCTAAATGATGGGATACTGAAAGAGGAACTCCCCAAGTCGGTAGGTGCCCAATATGCTACTGGAGATCAGTGGAGAAATAACTCCAGAAAGAATGAAGGGA
>SJYT01070374.1:22099-43832 GCA_006410635.1 Cephalophus harveyi | reverse complement strand
ACTTATTAACAGTCAATCAAGATTTTCCTGGAAAATCCCCCTTAATATGAGCTTTTGGTTGAAAGACAGAAGTTTTTCTACAAAGATCCTGGGCCCAAATACTTGAATCCTATTCCAGGTTGCTCAGGGGGCAGCTCTAAGAAAGTCCCTTGCTTCTCTCAGTCTGTTTCCTCAGTTATCAAATGAGGGTAATTTCCTGTGGTAGCTCTGTCCACCTCTTAAGATTGGAGGGGATGTTGTGGATTTTAAAGCACTTGGAAAATTGAAAGTACTAAACAAATGTAAAACAGCGTTATTATAAATATGGAGTAAAGCTTGATGCAGAACTACCAGCAGTCATAATAAAATAATCATATCTAATCTGGCAATTTATAATAATAGGCTTCTATATAGAGGCCTGGCTTCCCTGGTAGCTCAGCTGGTAAAGAATCCACTTGCAATTCAGGAGACCCAGGTTCGATTCCTCCTAGGTCAGGAAGATCCCCTGGAGAAGGGAAAGTCCGCCCACTCCAGTATTCTGGCCTGGAGAATTCCATGGACTGTATAGTCCATGGGGTCACTAAGGGTCAGACACGACTGAGTGACTTTCACTTCCACTTTCATTTTATACAGAGGCCCATTATAAATTAAACTAATAAAGAATGTAGGTTTGTGTATATCCAGTTGATGTGTAAATGGAGCCTGCATCATTATCATTATCACTGTTACCACCACCACCTTCATTATCATCAGCATCACCATCATCATTGTTATCATCACTGTTGATGTTGAGCAACTACTATGTCTCAGGCACGAGACAGGACCTTTCCCTTCACGTTACCATTAAATCCACAAGACTGTTCTATTGTTATCCTCATTTGAGAACAAAGGGGTTATGACAGGAACAGAGTAAAGGGACAAAGTAGGTGATTAAATAGTTAATCCCACTAGCAGATTGTAAATAGAAAAATTATGAGAGACCCCTGTAAGTTAATGATTACTCAAGAAAGGTTTGCTTAACCACAAAACCAAACAGGCTTGCTTAGCAACAAAACCACGCAAGGGAAGCATGAGGCATGCTCCAAAACAATAAAACAGTGGTGGCATGAGGCCCATATCCTGCCTAGTGAACCCAGTAAGTTAGGACATGCTCTCTGCACACATAAAAAACAATAATTTGTGGACCTATCCTGACCATGTAGAGACAAAAGAACTCCACTGTCCAACCTGGAGGAGAAGTCAATGATGAAAGCATGACATCCACTCAAGAATGATAAAGGTATTCTCCCCCTCCCCACTTTTCCTTTGATTATAAAACTGTAGCCCAGTAAGTTCTCAGGGCATGGCACCTTCTTGCCCGCCCACTTGTAAGCCTCACAAGCATCCTATTCTAATAAATCACTTATCACTTTGCTTCTCACTAAATTCTTTCAGACGTAAAGGACTGGAGCTCTTCAGAGCTCCCTGGAATGCCACCTAATGGTTTCAGTTAGAAGCTCCACGAAGCTGCTACTGGTTCCCAAACTCATTCAGATATCAAAATAACCTGAGGGTTTTTAAAAAATGCAGATGCCTTGGTCTCACAAAAAACCTAAAGCAGGGACTCTATTGATGGATCCAGAGCAGTTGTGAATTTATTTCCAAGCTCTACAGATGGTTATTTTGAGCAGGTGTATTTGTGAATGACTGAGCTGAGTAACTTCTGCAAGGTCACAAAGCTGGGAGCAAAGCTGGACCCTAACCAGGCTGGTCCCTCATTCCCTTGTCAGTGCTTAACCACCTTTCTGTCTTGTCTGCCTGGAAATAACAATCTATTTAACAGATGTCTTTTAATGATTTTAATTGGATTTTCCACATCTTACCTCCACTGTTAAACTATACTGCAAGATTACTTTTCCCTTAATGACCATTTAGATGTTTCAGATGAATGACTTAGTTCCCAAGGATACTTTATACTGTGGCCAACTGTTAATAATATGGTGGCATTTACCTGAATATCATAACTACCAAAAATTAAGATCACAAAACGTGAGGGTCTGTGTTTGACTGGGGAACTCACAACCAGTGATCAGAGAATATCTATTCAGGATTGAAGGAGTTTTTCTTACAAAGGGCTGTTAGTCAAAGTGGATGCGGCCAATGGCTGTGGTGAAAGTATATGCTTTATCTACTTGAAGGTCTATGTGAATTTCCCAGGAATTTTATTAAAAAGCATATATTAATTTAACATTTCTGGAGTGGCCTTGACAGTCTACATTTCTAAGCTCCCATCTGATACTAAAGCTGCTGGGGATCCTAGGCAACTGTAGCCACAGAACGGCCGTGAGGAGATCCAGCTTCAGAAGAATGAGCACAGCCCTGATGAGTGAGGACCAGACTGCCCCCAGCAGTGGGAATATTCGGTGGGGCAAAAAATTGCGGAGGACAGTCAGGGTATCCTTCTGACAGGAGAAAAGGACAGATGGAAGGCACTGCTCAGTAAAGCTCTATTATCTATTATGGAGTAGGGAAAGGTTATTTAAGTAAATTTAAACACTGATTAGAGGGCTTACAAACATATGGTTATGATAGTTACATACATTTGGGAATATTCTGTGTGAGTGAGTGAGTTCTAGGTTAACACTGATTGACCAGCTGGGACAAGGAGAAGGGTGCTGCTGAACATCGAGTTTCTTGGGAGGATCCCATGAGCCAAAGATCCCATGGCAAAGGCCCTGTCTAGCTCAGGGACACAGCCTCTTGCAATCGTTGTGGTCACACCCCTACCTGTCAGGTGATGAATGGCATGGTACTGTGAAAAGTCAAACAGAAATGAAATAAACAGTAATTGGAACATGTGCTTTGGCTAATATAATTTGTTTTTCATGTCAGGGGAAGATTTGGTTGATGGATTTGTCTATGGGACAAAGGATGAAGTAACCAGAGAATGGGCCTTCATTTTAATTAGGTGGAACTGTAATCAAACTATAACTCTAAGAACATCTGAGTTATTTAGAACCTGTAACTATCCAGGATGAAAATACACTAGGTGTTGTGAACTGCATTGAGTCTCCTGCTCTTCTGGGTCATATGAAAGCAGTCTGGGACTGCAAAAGGACAGGGTTCATTCTTCAACTTGATGGCTTCTCCAACTTAGCCTGGAACTGTGAAAGTCTGGCAGCACCTTGACAGCCCCTTGTAGCTGGCAGAGAGCGTTGAGCATACCTAAAGTGATTGAAGGGGAAGGAAGGAGGAGAAAGCTCCATGGGCCCATCCAGTTAGGAAGGGTTCTGATACAGGAAACATCACTGCTCTGAACTTGTGAAGGGCTGGCACCAAAGTAGGCTGGAACCATGGCTGCCTTTAGAGGCCAGTAGGAGGTGAGCTAAGTGAGAACAATGACAATCAGAAGGTCCTAACAGAGACCACATTCAGTTCTTGCCACCTACTGCCAAGCAGAACTGGAGCTCAGGGTAGCAAGAACTTTCACTTTTTTTCCAAAAAGAAACCAAGATTTTTCTGTAAAATTGCCATTTTTTTTTTACAGGACATCAACAAAATCATACCCAAACAAAAGCCACTGGCAGCTAAATAAAATAACGTCTTTAGGGAGTGTAGAGGTGGTAGTAACCATGGGACTGTATTTTTACGCAAGTTCAGAAACAGCATGGGTTTTCAGAGATTGAACCCAGAAGTGGGATGCAGTAACAGAGAAGGTGAACACAGTGTTCCCAGGCCCTCTCTTCCCCACACATGGTTACCCTGCTCTCTTTCTTCTTAACCCCTTTCCATTCCTGACAACGTTATAAACTTATTTGTGATGTTCACCTTCTGACAAGCCCCTCTCCTCAAGCAGAATGAATTCTTCATGAGGGCAGGGTCTCATCCGTCTTCTCTTGGTTGTCTCTCCCACACGTCAGCCATTATCTGGTTCATAGCAGGTGCATAATTAATAGGTGCCCAGTGAATAATAAATGACTGATCCATGCCTTGATCTGAAACATCAAAGCCAGGATGAGCTTGTGTTATAGGACCCTTATGCCAGAGTCTGATGTCCAATTTCTAGGGGTTCTCGAGGTTGCTTTGGGTAACTCAGGATAACTCCTATCCAAAAATTTGAAGGAGAATAAAGTAAATCCTAAACCCTGGTTCTACTTTGCTAAAAAAAAATCTGCAAGAGAGAAAGGCAAATACACATCCACTCGTGGTGTATGTTTAGCTGTGATCATGAAAATCCTGACTTCTTGTTTGAAGCCATGTAAAACAAGAACTTTCATTTAGAAAGCAGAGCTGAGTAAACAGACCCAGGACCCGTATCTGCTGACACACGATGCTGTATGGAGAGTGTAGCAGGACATCAGCAATGCTGCGTTCTCTAAGAATTCTGCACACAAATGGGCATGAGGGGATAAAAAGCAATGCTAGGGAACTTCTAGTTCTTGCTGAAAAAGAAAATTCTGGTTCTAAATCTAGCGCTACCCAGCAAGAAGGGCATCTCCTCTGTGGCTGCAAATAAAGCTGGCACTCCTTTGCTCAAACAAAACCACTTATCATACACTACTTTGAATAAGCAAAGCTCCAAACAGCTAGCCACACATGCATGTTTTTGCCACCTGCTGTCTGCGCAAAATAGCTATGCCATGTGCATGCCCTAGTTTAAACCAATCTTTGAATTTCACACAAAAGCATCCTCCCTCTACCAAGCTCCCTTCCTAAAGTTGAGTCCACAAAAGGATAGAAATACATTTCCTGTTAAGTGAGGAAAAAAAAAGAAAGATGTTTAAAGGACAGTCCAGACCTCTTATAAAAGCACTTACTTTGAAAGAACAGGACAGATTATGTATTCAAAGCAAGACACCTTCTATAGGGCAGACGGAGAAGCTGTTCACTGTCCCAGCCTTGCTCTGGGCTTGCAGCTCCGGTCCTGCTGGGGGTAGTTAACAGGAACGGTTGAGCCTGCGTGGCCTGGTCCTCTGGGGCTGCTGCATCAGGATGACGCTCAGAACTGTCATTGGGGCAGGCTGTGAGCAAGTCAGCAGGGCAGTCCTACCTCTCTGCTGAGGCTGCTGCTTCCTAATGAGAAAATACTGGGGGCAGAGCTCTCCCCTCAGGTTCAGGCAGACCCAAGGCACCCCAGATGATCCTAGCTCAAGGTTAGGGGAGCACCCATCACCTGTTGGGCAGAGGCAAGCAGACCCTGAAGAAGACATCCCTTGTCAGGTCAGACCCCTTCCAGACTCGCTCAAGACTACTGGTCTCCTTGACACAGTTCTTTGACTCTGCCAAGGGTATGACTCAGCTCACCCGTTAGCAATGTGGATCACAGTATTTCTCTCTCCCAGTCCAGGAGGACTGAGTTTAAGGCAGTGACTGGAGAAAGGCTAAAGGGGAGACCATGGTGGTCCCTAACTTGGTGAAGTCGAAAGCTTGTGGCTTCATATGCAGGAAGACTGAGCTACAGTAGTCACTGCAGTACATGGCTTAGGACTCCAGAGACTGAAGACTATTTGGTGGGGGAGAAGGAGGAGAGCAAAGAGGAGGGGAGGGAGAGGGGAGGAGGAGCAGGAGGAAGAGGGAAAGAAGAGAATCGGAGGAGGAGAAAGAGGATAGCAGTCAGCTTTTTAATTGAGTTTCCAAATCAATAAGTGTAGAGAATTAATGGTATGCTGACTTTCTATTGGTGTCAGGATGACAAATTGTAGGGTGGAACCGAGGCTTCTGATGACATTTTCCATTTATGCCTGGATGACACTGTAACTGAAAAGCCAGACAGAGCTATAGTGGAAATTTAGGGGAGCCAGCTATGGCTTCAGACACCCCAGGATTCACACCTCTGTTTTCTAATTCATTCTAGACATGGAGCTCACCCCCGTAGACACAAAGGGGTGGGGATAAGGTATAGGAAGTCTTGGGATCACTTTCAGTTTGAAATATATAACAAGAACATAAAATGTCAGGGAGCCATAGCAATCCTTTATCATATAGTCTGGGGTCAAGAAGAAGCAACAGACCAGGAACACTCCATAACTTAACGGAAGTTGTGAGCAGACATGGGTCTATGGGGTGTGCGGTCAGGAACAGACAGGAAGCTGAGTGGAGCTGAGTCTGGGGCATCCTGGGGCCCTGCCATCTCTGGGAGATCCTGGGCACAGTCTCCCTGGGCCTCACTTTCTGTGTGAGAAGTTTTGAGATCCCTGGAATCTTAAAGGCCTATTCTTCTAAGTCTCTTCACCTAGCACACGCCCTGACCCAGACAGAAACCTAATAAGCCAGAGTTTGCTCTCTGTTTCTTCCATCCCCCCCATCCCCACTACATCAGGCTGTGAAGTCTGGCAAAGGATCACATCTTAGCACTGTCTCCCTGTCTCTATCTGCTTTTGATCAAATTCTGAAAAGCCCAGAAAAACTGATTTTCTGAAGTCCCTGGAGGGTGTGGCAGATGAGTTTCTCTTCACCTAGCACACGCCCTGACCCAGACAGAAACCTAATAAGCCAGAGTTTGCTCTCTGTTTCTTCCATCCCCCCCCACCCCCACTACATTAGGCTGTGAAGTCCGGCAAAGGATCACATCTTAGCACTGTCTCCCTGTCTCTACCTGCTTTTGATCAAATTCTGAAAAGCCCAGAAAAACTGATTTTCTGAAGTCCCTGGAGGGTGTGGCAGATGAGTTTCTCAGAGAGCCCTTTAAGAAAGGACTCCACTGCCCAGCTTCCGGGAGGGCATCAGCTAACAACTGCCAACTCCTTCAGGTCCATCTCAGCCTTTGAGATGTGGTCTTCTGAGGGTGCTCTGAGCAACATGAGGGTACCAAGGCCTGGCTGACCCCACCCAATATGAGTGTCTCAAAACAGGCAGGCGTTGCTCCTGAGAGCTCAATGGTCTGGAAGAGACTGTCAGGCTGCAGTCCCGGCCTGATTCTTCTTCCTCTTCTCTTCCAGGCTTTACTTTTCTCATGAACAATCAGCATCTATGTCCTCGGGGACCCAACAAACACAGAGATGCTAATCATTGTAACACACAAGCCATAAGGTTTGCTTGTTTTTCCAGAATGGAGCTTTGAGAGGTTTCAGGAAACCTATCTTTGAGCAAGAAGACCCTCTTTGTAGCATAATGATCTGCCTTGTAGATTTCTTCTCCATTCTCTTATTCACAAACACTTAGTTCCCACCAGTTGTAGGGGTCTTCAGCCAGGGGTGCCTATTAGACCTTTTTAACAGCTAGTAACGCTGCACACTCATTTTGCAACATAGTGGATCTTCTTGGAACATATTAGGAAGGTGTAGAAAACCTTGGGATCATTTTTGATTTTGAAGATTTAATAAAAAAAGGCAAAAGTTATGGGGCCAGAAGATTTCCTTTATCCTACAGAGTTGGGGACAGGAAGTTTTACAGTGACTTGCAATGGAAACTGGGAATAAAGCAGCTGATTCTGTCCCCTCGGGTTTCCAGTCTCATTTTCATCCAAGAGGTTGTGGTTATGATTGCATTTCATAAACTATGTCCTTTGGGAGAATCAGCTGTGATCGCTGTCTTCTCTTCCTTGTTAATCAGGGAGAGCTCACTCATATAAATATCAGGGGAGGATGCTCAACTGTTGTGTTTCCTGGATCACTGAATAAAATCCCCTGAGATGATGTGTGTGCCCACTTAACTGTGCTACTAGATTCAGAGAGTTTTATTTCAAGGAACAGTTTGTATCTGAAAATGCACAGGAGTTGAGATTCCCTAGGACAGGGAAGTCCCCACTTTGCAAGGACATTAGTCTTGGAAAGAGAAAAGGGGGGACATTCTACCAAAATGTTAAATGCACCCAAAGGAACTACTTGATATTTTAAAAAGGCTTCCCAGTATATCTTTACATCCAAAGAGAAAATTCAGAAGTCCCAGCAGGGTATAAGCAGATGAGAGGGCCATGCATTGGGAAAAAATGTTCTTTTAGCAAAAGTCAAGTGTTCCCCAAATGGGGAAGACTAGGGGTGGGAGTAACCAGGTGAACTTCGAGAAACCAACTCTGACAGCACAACAGATTGGGATTTGCCATAAGAAAAGGACATTTAAAGTCACCACACTCTGACTGCCCCTGGACATTTAGCAGCATACAACTAGGTCCCAATTTAATGCTTCCTGAATATAACACTGGAGAAAGCAATGGCACCCCAGTCCAGTACTCTTGCCTGGAAAATCCCATGGATGGAGGAGCCTGGTAGACTGCAGTCTGCGGAGTCGCGAAGAGTCGGGCACGACTGAGCGACTTCACTTTCACTTTTCACTTTCATGCATTGGAGAAGGAAATGGCAACCCACTCCAGTATTCTTGCCTGGAGAATCCCAGGGACGGAGGAGCCTAGTGGGCTGCCGTCTATGGGGTCACACAGAGTCGGACACGACTGAAACGACTTAGCAGCAGCAGTAGCAGAATATAACACACAAAATGCTCATTCTCTAAATGCATTCTTCAAAACTCACTCATTAAGAAAGCACCCCTCTGGGTGCTCTGGAAGTGGTGCCCTGGGGTGGGATGGAAGAGAAGGGCCGAAATTGAGGCCTGCTCATCCTCCTACAGGCTGGGCACCACCGGGACACTTAAGGAACATCCTCCCCATGCATTCTTATCCTCGCTGAACAGTTATTTCAGGGATTAGTTGAATCTGCACTTGGATATGCTTAGTATATTTGTGAAGCACTGTGCAGATGTAAACTTCATTATTTGTAAACAAAAGCCTCATTTCAAGATTGGCTGAGTGCATGCTCCCAGAGCAGCACCAGGGCCCATGGACAAGGATGCTAGCTCAGAAAGCATGGATGCATTTGAGTCCCTGCTCCTCACTTACCCACTGGGAGACTGAGAGCAATGACTGAGCCCTCTGTGGCCCAGTTCTCTAGTACATCAATGGTCATATCTACCTCTTCAGATTGTCGTGAGTTGAGAGGAACTCACACAAGAAAAGTATCCAACACAAATGCTGATGCACTGTGTATATATGCATATGAGTAAATATGAGCTGTGATTTTTGCAAGCCAGGGCTGCTCCCACAAGTTGTAAAACTGTGCAATCCTAGCAGCAGAGGACTTAGAGGGAAGTTTGAGGGGATCTGGAAGAAGGATCCTCTGAGAGAGCCACTAGCTGCTTGAGGCCCACTGCAATGAGCTGATAACCTCCCAGTGGCTGGTTCCACTCAGAATCAGCAGGAGAAATCATTGCTCTGGTCTCCAGGCATGCTTCTCCATGCCCATATCAACTGCAAAGTATTTACCCACACCCCAGCAGAGCTCTGAGCTGTCATTTCAGAAGGAGCATCAGAGAGTGTTCGCTTCCAGGTACAAATTCACTTGTGACAATCGTATATTCACATCACACAAGAAGAACGCAACATGCAAAGAACATCATCTCAAAATGGAGCACAGTCAAATTTGGGGTGAGGGGGAGATGCAGGCAGTGGGGGAGGGGTGGGTGATGGATCTCAAAGGTCAGGGCTTCACTGGAGAGAATTCCTGGGCTGAGGCAACCACAAAGGGCTCCGGGCTGAGGCACATTCCATTATGAGTGGAGTGGTTTATAATGGAATGACATGGATGGGTTCTTATAATCAGAAAAACACACTGACCTTCACACTACACAGGTGCAGCAGCATAATGACCCACCACGTGTATGCGCATCAATTCCTGGGGAAAGTCCAATGAGGTTAACTCAGCGTGTATCCCAAGCAAACAAAATCAGTGACATTCCCCCCATGAAGAATGTTGTGCCCCATCCCCACCAAGAGACCTGGTTTGGGCAGCTGACACATACAAGGAAAGATTACATGAGGCTCATACTCATTTTTTAAAAGTTTTTTATGTGGACTATTTTTTTTTAAGTCTTTATTGAATTTGTTCCAACATTGCTTCTTTTTAACATTTTAGGTTTTTGTCTGCAACACCTGTGGGATCTTAGCTCCCCGACCATATTCCTTGCATTGAAAGGTGAAGTCTTAACCACTGGACTGCCAGGCAAGTCCCGGATTATACTTATTTTGGAGGAAAAAAAAAAAGGACCAATTATAGCAAGCAGCATTATTTTATGCTGGACTTTTAAAGTTTAAGGGGTAAGAATTTAAGAGGTGAGAATCTTTCAGGAAACAAAGATTCGGTGCGGGAGCCCTGCAGGGAGGGAGAGTTCTGTTCCCCCCAGCCATCTGAGAAAACTATCTACAAGCATCTTCAGATATGCTCCACTTGTAAAATCCATGCAACCACAAAGCAACCAAATCTATAGTTAAACTGCTGAAAATGTCACTGACTTATCTAGGCATCTTTACTCACTCAGACATTTACTCAGATGTGAAAGACTCAAGAGGAAGCCCCATTCCCTTGCAGTGTTTCACCCCAAATGGTAGCCATGCACCACACCATCACCACTTTAAATAGAGAAACCATGTCAACAATTAGAATTTGAACAGAGAGATGCCAGGCATAGGAAAACTGTGGCTGATATTCTGTGAGGGTCTTCTTAATCTGGGTATCACTTTGGTTCACTCGTTTTTCGTCCTCATTTTCCACACTCATCTTCCTCTGAAGGGAAAGTTGTGGTGAGAGTAACCAGTATGGTCTTATTTCAGAAGAAAGCAGTGTGGGATGTCAGCTTTCCAAAATCCTAGTGAAACCTGAAGTGTTGCTGACAAATGTGTCTGTGCAAGAAGCGAGTCGGAAGCTTGCACTCTGGGTGCATAGATTATCTTCCCATCCCTGGTCCAAGCAGATTTGAGTAGGAAAGAGAGTTCAGCCTCCATGTCCTAAGATCCTGCTCTGTGCCAAGCTCAGGCTGAGTGCTCCTTGGCTCTGCAGGAGCGAGGCCCCTCTCCTGGACGTGACCACTCCTCAGGCTGACCCAGCTCAGTTCCATCTGCAGGCTTTCCCATGTTGGAGGTCCCCAGACTCTCCTATAGTTACATGAGGGCTCATATTCCAACTGAAGGACTTTATTACTCTCTGAAAACTGACAACATCCACATTTCTTTGACAGCTTAGCACTCTCATCTGAAGTCCAAACCTAGCATCCACTGGAATTTCTCAGAGCCCCCCAACACAGTGCAAAGGAGTTATTTATCCTCTGTCCTGACTCAGTAAGTCTTCCTCACCCACCAGATCTCCCATGGGGGAACTTGGGTGTCCACCTCTGGTTCTTTTTCTCCCCAAGCCCATTCTCTGCATCCAACCAAGTGACCAATTCATTGACTCCTTCCTCTTAGCTGTTCTAGATATCTGTTTCTCACCATTTCCATCTCTTCCGTCATGGTCCAAGCTTCCCTTTCCTCCTGAATCTCAGTTGATCCTAACTGGTCTCTATCCCCACCTTAAAGACTTGCTCTACAACAGGCAGAATGCTTCTCAAAAAGGGAACATCTGACCAATTGTATTACTGTCTTGCTTTAGTGACCTCACACTTCTTTTAGGCTAAAGTTCTAAATACCAGTTTGAGACTTCTTCAGACAAATAGGCCAAATGGATCTGGCCCTGCCTCTCTCCCCACCACAAATGACATCCCCACTCCCGCTGGCCACTCAGGGAATTTCACAGCCTTCCAAGGCACTCCCTTTTCTTTTCCTGGAAGCTGCATATGATGTTCCCTCATCTAAAACATGCTTCCCTCAACCCTTTGTTCTCCATCTTTAGTTCTCAGTCATTCTGGGACCACCCCCCGCCCACCTCTAGCCAGAACAGATGCCCCTGGAACAGAACTCTGTATTTATTTTAGTAGTTTTGAAAATAATTTTAAAGAACTATGTACATCATTTGTATAATGAGTGTATTGCAGAGTTGATCTGGCTTTCTCAGGGCTGGAGCAGTACAAGGAGTGTTCTCTATATGTAATGAGAATTGGACAAATGAATGAACAAATGATCAGGGACTGTCTATACCCTTGAACTCAGTCTAGACTTTAGAAGATGTAAAAGGAGCCTTTTGTTGCATCTTCCCTAAGCCAGATTCTGGTCCAATTAATCAAACACACACACATGTTAGAAGAGATGGCAGAACAACAACAAAAAAGACCATTCAAATTAGATGTTACGTATTTAGTACTTAGCCTGGGGATACTGGAGTATTTCACTTTACAGTTTACTATAAATTGTTTTCTTACAGTTTACTGTTTAACTGCAAAACTTGACTTTGTCAAATAAGGAGGTGAGCAGAAGTGGAGACTTTAGAAACAAAGTGAATGAGACAAAGAAGGATCCATCCCTTGATCCACAAATCCCGTGCCACCTTATCAAAGAGGACCTAGACAGAATCCTTTTCTATGAGAATAAGCTGGAGCTGAAGGACACTGAGGAATGAAACGGGCACCAAGTGACCTGTCTACATCAAAGTAACCACATATGTCTCTACCTTCTGCTTTCAGACTGTCTAAGTTTCACAGATCCACAGGGTCTCTTTCGAGGAATGAGTAGAAAGAATTCAAGCACAGGAAACCCCATGAGAAATGATAGTGGACAGTACTAGGGATCAACAAAGTGGCACCTTGTAAATAACCTGAAGTTATACAATTCTCTCTTCAAAAGTACCCATGATTTAAAGGCAGCTTTAATCACTTCTTCTATTGCTCTCCAAGGGCTGTAACCCACGGGGAACACTCTTGGTGCCCAGGCACAGGGCTGCAGGAAAGTCTAGTGAGAAGGACAACTCCGAAGACCCTGGCACCAGTGCCTACGGTAGAAGCCCCAGCAGGAGGGCACGGGCAGCAGAGCAAGGACAGCGTCCGACAAGCTGTTCCTTCATTGGTCCCTGTGTCAGCTCTCCAAGCTACTGGCATCTACTTTGTTCAGCAGATGTGCTGTTGTTCAGTTGCTAAGTCATGCCTGACTCTTTGCAACCCCATGGACTACAGCACTCCAGGCTCCTCTGTCCTCCACTATGTCCCAGAGTTTGCTCAAATTCATGTCCATTGAGTTGGTGATGCTATCTAACCATCTCATCCTCTGCAGCCCCCTTCACCTTCTGCCCTCAATCTTTCCTAGCATCAGGGTCTTTGCAAATGAATCAGCTCTTCACATCAGGTGGCCAAAGTATTGGAGCTTCAGCATTAGTCCTTCCAAAGAATATTCATGGTAATTTCCTTTAGGATTGACTGGTTTGATCTCCTTGCTATCCAAGGGACTCTCAAGAGTCTTCTCCAGCACCATAGCTTGGAAGTGTCAAATCTTCAGTGCTCGGCCTTCTTTATGGTCCAACTCTCACATCCATACATGGCTACTGGACAAATCATAGCTTTGACTATACAGACCTTTGTCAGCAAAGCGATGTCTCTGCTTTTTAATACACTGTCTACGTTTTTTATAGCCTTCCTTCCAAGGAGTAAGTGTTTTTTAGTTTCATGGCTGCAGTTACCACCTGCAGTGATTTTGGAGTCCAAGAAAATAAAACCTGTTCCTGCTTCCCCTTCTCTTTGCCATGAAGTGATGGGAATGGATGCCATGATCTTAGATTTTTGAATGTTGAGTTTCAAGCCAGCTTTTTTCACTCTCCTCTTTCACCCTCATCAAGAGGTCCAGTTCTTCACTTTGTGCCCTTAGAGTGGTATCATCTGCATATCTGAGGTTGTTGATATTCCTCCAAGCAATCTTGATTCCTGCTTGTGATTCATTCAGCCTAGCATTTCACATGATGTACTTTGCATATAAGTTAAATAAGTAGGATGGCAATATACAGCCCTGTCATACTCTTTTCCCAATTTTGAACCAGTCCATTGTTCCATGTCCAGTTCTAACTGTTGCTTCTTGACTCGTATACAGGTTTCTCAGGAGACAGGTAAGGTGGTCTGGTATACCCATCTCTTTAAGAATTTTCCACAGTTTGTTGTGACCTACACAGTCAAAGACTTTAGTATAATCAATTAAGTGCATCCATTCTAGCACCCTGTTAAAATATCTCCAACAGTGCCCTTCTAATGGTCAAGGCTGAAAGGTGGCAAAAACTGTGAAATATGGCAAGGAGGGGACACTGTGTCACTGCTACTGCCACCTGGTAGAAGTCACCATCATTAAAAATCAAATAAGCCAGGTAAGATATTATTCCAGGACCAATATTAACCCTGCTCTAATCACAGTGAGCTTTGATTAAAAACCCAATTCAGAAAGCATGACACTGGCCTTCAGGCCACAGGTGATTTATTGTGTGCTAAAATAAATTTGGTTTGGTTTTCCTCATGTTTCCAATCAGTCTCCATTTGATAAGTGGAGATTATTGAGGCAGAATGGATAAAAGTGAGCAATATACAAGATGACAGAATTTTAAAACAGTTTTGGAATTATAGAGTATACATTTGCTGTCTAAAAAGCCAAGCCATGCAGATAATACAATGAAAAGTCACCCAAAATCTCACCCCTGAAGAAAGCCAGAGATTCTGGTTGGTGGTGGGTTCAATTCTAAGGAGCTGTTGGAGCAAAGTCTAACCAAGGTGCCACCTCCTGAGTGGTCAGGTCCCTGCAGGTCCCACTGGCCTGAAGGTGGGTATCATGGGAAAGGAGACCCAGAGTTGCTGGCCTACAAAGGAGGTTTGTACTACTGGAAGAGAATTTACACTGCCTTTAAGTGGATGTATCTCATATCCTCAGAAACCTGTTCAGCTACTACATTTATCCTGCCATCATGACTATCAATCATCTTAAGTTGTTCTCAGTATGGATGACTGACATCTACGATCTGCTGAATTCAAAAGAGGGATGCCAATTTGTAGGGACATTTAAATATCTACAGTTTTCATTTCAGTAGCCCCAAGCCCTCAAGAAAATCTAATACCCTTCTTTTGTGAAGTGAAAGTCACTCAGTCGTGTCAGACTCTGCGATTCCATGGAATATACAGTCCACGGAATTCTCTAGGACAGAATACTGGAGTGGGTAGCTGTCCCCTTCTCCAGGGGATCTTTCCAACCTAGGGATCGAACTCAGGTCTCCTGCATTGCAGGCAGGTTCTTTACCAGCTGAACCACCAGGGAAGCCCAAGAATACTGGAGTGGGTAGCCTATGCCTTCTCCAGCGGATCTTCCTGACCCAGGAATTGAACCAGGGTCTCCTGCATTGCAGGCGGATTTTTTACCAGCTGAACTACCAGGGAAGCCACCAGGAAACCATTCTTTTGCTCACATAAAAACACTCTATCCCAGAGTCTACCATTAAGTATTTGTTGACTGAGTGATCCAGCAGATCAATGGAAGAAGGAATAGCCTGCCTATGCATTCCCACACCTGAAGGAAACTTCCAATACACTGCCCCAGACCTCCTGGGAAGGACAAATTAAATTCATTTGTACATGTTTTGAATGAGACTTTTAAAAAGTCATTTCTACTTAGAGACGAGAAAAATTACATTTGCTAATTTAATAAAATGATTCTTGTTGGGAGATCCCAAGAACAAGCAGTTTCACTAGACTGCCCCCTCCTGTTGGCATCACAGAAAAGGATTCATCAGCTGACGGCAATGAGGATAGGATGCTGAAACAAATGGCTGTTTGGTCCTATTTTCAACTTAAAAAATAACAACAACAAACTTTTGATTTTATATTGGAGTACAGCCAGTTAACAATGCTGTGATAGTCGTCAGCAGAGGGACTTTACTACACATATACATGTATCCACTCTCCCCTCAAGTCCCCTCCCATCCAGACTGCCACATAACACTGAACAGAGTTTCCTGCTACACAGTAGGACCTTGATGGTTATCCATATTAAGTATAGCAGAGTATACATGTCGATCCCAAACTCCCTATCTCTTCCTCCCATTCTTCTCTTTGGGCAACCATAAGTTCATTCTCGGTGAGTCTGTTTCATAAATAAGTTCAATTGTACCATTTTAGATTCCACATATAAGGGATGTCATATGATATTTCTCCTCCTCTGCCTGACTGACTTCACTCAGCATGACAATCTTGAGGTCCAACTTTGTGACCATGAAGCCATCATTAGCACTACTGATTTTTTACCATCTGACTAGTTTTGTTTCCTCTTAAGCTCATCTTTTTCAGTCTTGTCTGGATTCAAGTTAAATTCTCAGAAGATGTAAGATTTACTATCAAATAACCTTAAGGGTGGGGCTTCCCAGGTGGCTCAGAGGTTAAAGCATCTGCCTGCAATGCAGGAGGCCTGGGTTCGATCCCTGGTTCAGGAAGATACCCTGGAGAAGGAAATGGCAACCCACTCCAGTATTCTTGCCTGGAGAATCCCATGGACGGAGGAGCCTGGTGGGCTACAGTCCATGGGGTCGCAAAGAGTCAGACACGATTGAGCAACTTCACTTTCACTTTCAACCTTAAGGGTGGGCTTCCCAGGTGGTGCTAGTGGTAAAGAACCTGCCTGCCAATGCAAGAGACATGAGAGATGCAGGTTCAGTTCCTGGGTTGGGAAGATTACCTGGAGGAGGGCATGGCAACCCACTCCAGTATTCTTGCCTGGAATCCCATGGAAGAGGAGCCTGGTGGGCTACCGTTCACAGGGTCGCAGAGAGTCGGACACAACTGATGTGACTTATCATGTATGCAATGTTAAGCATATATTGTCATAGAATTTGTTCCCCTGGGAGGAGATCTTTTCATGAGCCAATACATCCTTTTTAGTCATTAATGACTTACAATATCAATTTCTTAGGCCCCTCTATTCTTTTTTCTTTTTTTATGTGGACCATTTTTAAAGCCTTTATTGAATTTGTTACAATATTGCTTCTGTTTTATGTTTTGGGTGTTTTGGCCTGAGCTATATGTGACCTTAGCTCTCTGACCAGGGACTGAACCTGCATCCCCTGTGATGGAAGGAGAAGTCTTAACCACTGTCCTGAAAGGAAGTCCCCCCACCTCTATTCTTAGAGATCATCTCTCATAAAGAAAAAAAAAAGAAAGGCTCTGACAAACAGTTCAGGCTTTACTTGAAGAGCATGGACTTGGCATTGCCAGTGAGCTATTCATTTCTTAATACTCATCTTATTTTAATATGTTTTAAATTTTCATGTATTCATATATTTCTCCAGTTCTGCAGCATATCCCTGACTAAATCTCTACTACTAATAATGCATTACTAGTATCAGGACTTCCCATTTGACAGTTTCTTCCCAACCTGATGCTCATGCTGGTTCTAAGGAAGACAGTTTCCAAAGATGTCCATCCGAGGGGCAGTTTCAACTCCATGATCAGGCAACATAAACGGGGGTGCAGCCTCCTCCTTCTAGTATCTTATTCTTCAGACCCCAACTCTGAGCAGCAGAGGGGCAGTGCCAGGATAAGGAGCAAAGCTGAGACCTATATCCAAGGTAGTGAGGGCAGGGTTGGGGCAGCCCCCAGCCAGCCCTCCTCTAGGGTTAGTGTTCATGACCAAGCTCTAGGTCTCTCCCCACCAACCTCCTCCCTCCCAGAGCTGTGAGTTCCTCCTGTTTAGCTCGGGCCTTCTGCTCTTCCCTGAACTTTATGCTGCATCGTAGGAAGCCTGTGATCGGGAAACACTTAGAACAGAACTCCATACTTGACTGACTCCACAACAAAGCTGTCTTATAAGAATAATAGCTGATCCCAGGATGTTTTCATTAAAAACAGATTTTAGTGACAGACTATCAAAACAGTTTCCTTGTACCAAAAGCAGTATGATGCTGAGACAGAATTATGCAAAACATATGGGCTTAACTCTGCCCTCAGCAGCTAGGGACTTGCTTGCACTGGATTCAATAGCTCGTTTAACTTGCCCATCACGGGTGTGCAAACAGACTTTGTCCTGTCCTGTGCTTTTCATGCTCCAAGTGGCAGAAGAAAAACAAAATGGCTCGTGAACTGCATTTCTGCCTCTATTTTCAAAGTCCGTCACCAGTTGCCTTTGAGAGGTGGGGTTTGCTTGTACCCTGAGGCAGTCAGAGAGGTGCCTATAGCAATCAGGCTCAGAGTCATTCAACGCGTACTGACCATTCATCACTTCAGGACTGGAAAACACAGTGATATTATTAAAGCTAACATCTAGCCCTTACATGGGCACCCCACTCCAGTACTCTTGCCTGGAAAATCCCATGGACGGAGGAGCCTGATGGGCTGCAGTCCATGGGGTCGCGAAGAGTTGGGCATGACTGAGCGACTTCACTTTCACTTTTCACTTTCGTGCATTGGAGAAGGAAATGGCAACCCTCTCCAGTGTTCTTGCCTGGAGAATCCCAGGGACGGAGGAGCCTAGTGGGCTGCCATCTATGGGGTCGCACAGAGTTGGACATGACTGAAGTGACTTAGCAGCAGCAGGAGCAGCACTTATGTGGGCTTCCCAGGTGGCGCTGGGGGTAAAGAACCCGCCTGCTGATGCAGAAAACATGATAGACCTGGGTTCAATCCCTGGGTCAGGAAGATCCTCTGGAGGAGGAAATGGCAACCCACTCCAGTATTCTTGCCTGGAGAATCTGATGGACAGAGAAGCCTGGCGGGCTACAGTCCATAGGGTCACAGAGTTGGACACGACTGAAGCGACTTAGCACACACAGCATTTATATAGTTTCCTACATGCCAGGCATCATTTGAAGTAACTCACCATAGAGTAACTCACTCAGTCCTCACAATGACCCCACAAGGCAGTGTTGGTATTGTCTACATTTTACAGATGAGGAAACTGAGGCAGGGGCAGCATATGCAATGTGCTCAGTGTCACCCAAAGAGTAAGGCACAGAGCCAGGATTCAGAGCCAGGCACTGGGGACTTCTGGCCACACTCCCCACCTAACATTCAATAGAAGTCAATACTAACAATCAATTGCTACTTTCTAGAACATAAACATCACATGGATATTGTTGGTTGGATTAAATTTAACTAACAAATGAATGTGAGAAGGCTTTTGCCTTAAGTTATCCCATCCAGGAGCATGATCTGTTTATTATTAAATTTCCACTTTGATTTTTAAAATTAATATTCATCGCTTTCTTCATGTACGTCACACAAAGTTTGTATCTATGTTTTCTTTCTTAAGAATTTGAGATGTTTCTAAAATTATCATGGGATAGACCAAAGGATACCTTCCCTATTCTGCATTTTTAAAGAATGATGGCCTTCTACTTCTCTTTCTTGTCTTTCAGAATCTTTTTATTAGCCTAATATCCCATCCTCAGATATTGACCACATGTAAGTCCCTGGGTCTCTGTCTTTTCAAGTAATGGTTTTTGCTTTAGACTCGCAAACCTCCCCTCAGTCTCAAAAGGCTGACTCAAGAGTTAATGATAAGGAAATGTGAAGATGTAGGGGAAAAAAAAATCCTTGATGGGCAAGGAAACTGGTAATAATTTAGACTATCAATCAGCCACATAGCAGAGTTACTGAACTCCCAGTTCCCTGAAAGATACAGATTCCCGAGTTGTTTTTAGAGGAAGCAGATTCCCCGCCAGATGAATATCACTGACTGCAAGCATGTAGACCCCAGACTGGTTGAAACCAGAAGATGAGTGATGTTTGAAATTCCACCTTGATGCCAACCGATCTAGAACTGTGCACAAGCTGATCATGCACCCTCAGCCTCTCCTTCTCACTGCCTTTAAAACCTTTGTCTCCTTACCAGTAACTTGGAGATGGTCTTAGGACATTAGTCCACCATCTTCCCTGGTTGCTGGTCTCCTGATAAAGCAACTTTTTCCACCAACACTTTTTCTCTTAAATATTAGCATTTCAAGTGGCGAGCAGCTGATCTTGAGTTTGATACTGGTCTTGTCTGATTACAGTATTATCATGTTTTATTATCATGTCTTATCAAGTATTAATATGTTTGCTGGTCTGGAGTCGACCAATAGGGAGGGCAGAATTGCACCCATACCCCTCTCGAGGGAGGGCTCAAATATCCTTCCCCTGAAGGAACAGGGCTTGAGCAGGAGCAGTGGTTCTCCGTGGGGCCCCCCGTCCAGGGAGGAGCCTGGGGGATGGGATCCGCCTCTTCCTGTAACGTTTCAAGGGACAGACCTCTGCACTCCCTTGGGCAAGGCTCTGCCTAGCTCCAGGTCAGCAATCTCCTCGCCCAGGTCCAAGGCAAGCATGCTGTGGCTGGGCCTTGCAGGGACAAGTGTGGCCCAGACTTAGGTCTGGACCATGGATCTGGCAGGGAGTTGGCCCTGGAGATGAGGCAAATGCTAGTGAACCACAGACTGCAAGCTCTGGCTGTGGAGCTCATGTTTGAGGGAGAGAACAACAAAAGAACACAATAAATAAGATACGTTAGATGGTAGGATATTTTAAGGAAAAAGAAACGAGAAATGAAGTGCTAAGATGTGGGTAGGAAGATGGGTTTCTCAAAAATGAAGAGACTTTGAGTAAATAACAGAAGGAAGACAAGGAAGTGTGTCCAGTGAGATGTCTGGGGAAGGAATATTTCAGGCAAAGAAAACAGAAAGTGCAAAGGTCCTGGGGTAGAGAGTGTTTGGCTCTGCAGAGAAACAGCAAGGAAGTCAATGTGGCCAGAGCAAAAAGAACAGAGGGGAAAACAGGAAAGAGTTGAATATGCGATTAAGGGCTAGCTGGTGGTAAGTTTCCTAGTTCAGCGGAAGGACTCTTGTATCCACACAGAGTGAGGTGAGGAGTGACTAAAGAGCTCTGAGGAGGGAGTGGCTGGCCATGAGCAGCACGTCTCTGGCTGCTGGTTTAAGAACACACTGAAGAGAGGGTAAGGGAGGAAACTGCAAAATCTTACGAGAATCCAGGCAAGACGTAAAGACAGCATAGACAGGGTAAGGACAGAGGAGATGGTGAAAATTTGATGAGGACTGTGGCTGGAGGAAGGCTGTTCCTGGAGAGGCTGTACTGCACTGGATTTATAATGCCTCTAATGAACCTTCAAGCTGCAGGCTGAGAAGGCATGCTTGCTCCTCCTCAGTTGCTCATCAGACTCCACATTAAAGAGTTTCTCAGACACTGAAAAACAAACAATAGCAGCTTTTCTTTGAATATGTAGTCCATTAAAGATAAAAAATCTGTGGGCATACACTGACCCAGATACCTGACTATGTGTAGCCAACTCTTGTCTTTTCCACAATAGCATCTCAAAAGTCCTGGGGGCTAAAACGTAAATAAATCATTTGATAATAAGGTAATGTAATAAGGACTTATGAGGCAAGAAAAATGATAATATCTAAGTTTTGTTTCCAGAACTGTTCTGTTTCCAGAATGATGATGTTCAAACACGTAAAAAGTTTCCAGATGTAATATCAAACATCGTAACATCAACCAGCTGGGAAGGGAGAAGGAGTGTTAGATTTTGGATCTGGTCTCTGTATATTAGTCAAAGGGGAGCATTTACCCTCCGAGAACTGTGAACCAAGGGGGACTCACTTCCGCAACGCTGAAAGCTTGGGTCTGTTAAAACTAAGCAACAAAAGTTAGAAAGTTAAAATACACAAGGGCCAGGAAAAATGCTCTATGAACATTTTCATGTTTCTGATGTTTCTGGGCAAAGAGCACTGGCACCTAGGCTGAAAGGACTTTTGGTGGCCACTCCAAGGAGAGAGACCTCTGGAAAGATATAGTCTTATCTCCTTTGGAGACATCTGTTTATGTGCCAGAGGTTGTAAACCCAGAGTCTTCTGCCTCCTCTCCCCAGAGAAGATTTCTTTATATTCCACCCTCTCTCTAGAGGGGGAAGAGACCCAGATGTGCCTTCAGCTCCTGTGTAAGCCCTGATAGTCATAACTTCAGGGTTTCTCTCCTGTGGCACAGTTCAGTTCAGTTCAGTTCAGTCGCTCAGTCGTGTCCGACTCTTTGCGACCCCATGAATCACAGCACGCCAGGCCTCCCTGTTCATCACCATCTCTCGGAGTTC
>SJYT01070374.1:0-21813 GCA_006410635.1 Cephalophus harveyi | reverse complement strand
GCCTCTCTTCTTTTCACAGCTATTTGTAAGGCCTCCCCAGACAGCCATTTTGCTTTTTTGCATTTCTTTTCCATGGAAATGGTCTTGATCCCTGTCTCCCGTACAATGTCACGAACCTCATTCCATAGTTCTTCAGGCACTCTATCTATCAGATCTAGGCCCTTAAATCTATTCCTCACTTCCACTGTATAATCATAAGGGATTTGATTTAGGTCATACCTGAATGGTCTAGTGACTTTCCCTACTTTCTTCAATTTGAGTCTGAATTTGGCAATAAGGAGTTCATGATCTGAGCCACAGTCAGCTCTGGCTCTCATCACTTCACCCCATGGGAGACTGGGAATTGAGGATGAGATTGCTATGGTAATCAGTCTGTTTTCTGATCTGGAAGCCTCATGTTTTCTGTCACAATAAATAAATACAACTAGATGTGTAACTTAACAATAAAAGGAGACCTGGCTGTGACAGAAGGACCATTCACTACTACACGGCCCATTATCATCATAATCCAGACATCAGCCATTCCATGCTCTTCAGGGGCATCATGCATCCCTCCCATCATGGGACGTGCCTGTAGTGCCTATGAGGAGAGTATATACCCCAACTTCACAGACTTTGGACTTGCCCATATAATATGCTTTGGCCAGCTTTTATATACAGAAAAATATAATGTTTACTTCTGAGCATCATGGGCCTTTTAAGAGACATGAGTTTACACCAACCCTCTTGCTCTTGCTGCCCCTTCCCCAAGAACAGAGTAACAGAGTGTTCTAGCTCTAGACTGCGCTATGCCTTCAGCCTACATCTCAGAAGAAAGAAGACATAGGCAGCATGTCTGAACTCAACCCATAAAGTGAAGGCAAGCTGTGGTTGACCAACAACCTAAACGTGGTATGAGTGAGAAATAAACCTTTGTGGAGGAAGTCACTGAGATCCTGTACATGTTTGTTCACAGCCCAAGCAGCAAAAGAAAGTTGTGTGGATATGTGCTTCTCGACAAAACCAGCAAACCAGACTAATGCAATACACTCCTAGCTTCCATTTCTACCCCACTGCTCAGTGGGAGGTGATTCATCCTGATTCTTCTATGCCAACCAGCACTTGGCATTTCCCTAAACTGACCTTCTTTGAAAGAAAAGTCTTATATTTCATGACTCAGGGAGAGAGTTCAGTACAAATACAGACTTGCCAGGTGGCCATAATCTGAGGCATCTTTCTTTTCTACTGTGTCCCATTTTGGTGTTAGTCACTCAGTCATATCCAACTCTTTGTGACCCCATGGGCTGTAGCCCACCAGGGTCCTCTGTCCATGGAATCCTTTAGGCAAGAATACTGGAGAGCGTTGCCATTCCCTTCTCCAGGGAATGTTCCTGAGCCAAAGATCGAACCTGGGTCTCCTGCAATGCAGGCAGGTTCTTTACCAGCTGAGCCACCAGGGAAGCCCATGTCCCACTTAAACCATCCCAAACAACCAAGTCCTCTACTTTTTCTTTTTTATATCTACCGGTTTTTCTCTTTAACTGAAATTCCAAACTCTTTATGGTCATTTTTTCCCCAGTTTCTGTCACCTCCCAGGTCAAATTTCTTCCAGTGGTTGTCAGGTCAGGACCCCTAGGGTATCTCCTCCTCCTTGTTTCCCACAGGGAAACATTCTCTGCTCATAAGAGGAAGACTGGACTCAATTCTGCAGCTGTAGTGCTGTGTTGCTGCTATTTGCTGCTAGTTAAATTCTTATTTTTCACCAGGTTTTTATGTCAAAGCATAGAAAGCCAGGGTAAGTAAACCTCTAGCACCACCCAAGGGCTACTTCTCCTCCTTGAATCTGCTGTCTTGAGTCCTTTTCAATCTTTAGCTGGAAGACGGCAAGTCTGAATTAGGGCACTAACTCTCTAACAATATTGGAGGTTAACAGACTTAAACTGGGTCCTCCTGGAGGCATTTACACTTCAGAGTGAAGAGCAGTCCTCACATCACTGGCAGCTGGAACAGGGAGGGAGCGAGTAGGAGGAGACCTGCCAGGGGAGGTTAGCATCTGGTCTCTTCTCACTGTCTACCATGGCCAGGAGGGGCTTCTGACAAAATTGAGTCAGAGTGTGTTAGAGACTGCTCACGTCAAGCCAAAGAGCTGAAAGGATCTCAGATCTACAGTCTTAATGGGACAGGTCACTGCTTCATTTTCTCTATCCAAAATTCAATAGTTTAAGGGGTTTGGGGGCAAGACTTTAACGTGATTTTAGTAGTGGGATGCTGAGCCAAGTGCAGTAGCACATCCTGGTGTAAATCAGTTTTGGAAATTCACATGGGCAGGGACCACACAGGTGCTTTTAGATGGGTAAACACTGTCCCCCGCCCCCCGCCTGGCTCCGACACACACACACAGAGTTGCATTGAAAGGGTCGTAACAGGAGAGACAGATGATTCCTGGTTATGGAATAGACAGATGAGCAGAGGGAGTAGAGGAGCCCGAGTTCAACTCATTCTGCCATTTCTGACTCTGGGACCTTGATCAAGTTACTTAACCTTTCTGAATAGTTTATTTACTTATACATAAGGATTATAATTGTAACCACTTCACAGCCCTGTCAACAGGTGTAAGTGGAAAGATAGAGACAAAAGTCTTACTAGCACTAGAATACATGGCATCTATTGTTTAATAGGACAGAGAGAACTCAGTGAGAAAAAAGTGCATCAAGTGTAAGGGATAAAGAGCCTCTATACTCCAGCTAGGTCCTAATGATATATTAACCCTTGGCTGAGCAGGCAAACACCTGGCCACTTTCTGCTCAAACTTTTGGAAAAGTTACAAGAATATTACAAGGAATTCTCCAAATACTAATATTTTGCTATATGTGTATTTCCTTTCTCTCTATAATTATACACACACACATATCTATGCATATCTAATTATTTCTGAACCACTCAAAAGTAATCTGGGAACTTCCCTGGCAGTCCAGTGCTTAAGCCTCTACACTTCCAATCCCCAGTCAGGGAACTAAAATTCCATGTGCCGCACAGCAGAAATAAATAAATAAAAATTAAAATTTACTTCTTTAAAAAAAGGAATCTGCAGACAGGATGTACCTTTACTCCTAAAAACTTTGGTGTTTATTGCCTAAAAATAAGAAATTCCCTTATATAACTACAGGACAATTATAAAAATTAGGAAATTGACATGGACATAGTTCTACTATCTAATCTACAGACCTTACTCAGAGTTCACTATTTTTTTCAATAATGTCCCTCATGGCAAAGGAAAATCCAGGATCCCAGATCATGTGTTAATGTTCATTTGCTTTTCTTTGTCTTTCATGACACTGATATTTTCCAGGGTACAGGCTGGGGATTTTGAAGAATGGCCCTCATTTGAGTTTGTGTGATGTTTCCTTGTGATCTGAATTCAGGTTAAGCACTTTGGCCGGAAATACCACGGAAGGCATGCTTGCTCTCTGTGTACCGTATCCAACGCAGACGCTGTCGCTAGTTTCATTTCTCGTGATGTCAACTTTGACAGGTGATCTCTGCCAGATTTCTCCACTGTAAAATTACTATTTTATCCTTTGTAATTGTAAGTATCTCATGGAGAGATACTTTGAGATTATGTTAATACATTATTATGCCTTAAACTTTTACCTGCTTCCTGTAGCATCCATTAATTATTTTTGCTTGAATCAGTTATTGTTTTGGTGGTCCCAGCCTCTTTCTTAACAGATGTTTTGAATTTTGTCTTTTGAGAAATGTCTTCCGTGGTAATGGATTTTATAATGAGTCTCATTAATGACACTATATTATAAATCATCTTTATACAGTAAAAACTGAGTTCCTGTATAGTGTCAGCTGGTTGCAAAGACTTCATTTTGAGGAAGGTGAGAACAATGAACACTGGAAATGCAGTTTATTTGCCAGAAAAGGAATAAGAAGTCAATTCCTCTTGAGTTTAAATTACAGCCATTTCACATCTGGTTTCAACACAATATTGCTAGTTCTTCCTTTTTTAAAAATTATACAAGTACTTTTTATTGTGGAAAATTTGAATGCTATAAAAAGCAGAAAATAGAAGGAAAAAAGACCCCCATGATCCTGAATTTAACACCACTAACCAATTTGGTATATTCTTTGCATTCATGTTTTTCCCTTTTAAGACATACAGTCTATATCATTTTACATTCTAATTTTTCAGCAAAATATAAGCATTTCCAATGCTGTTAAGATTTTCTCATAAATAAATCTAAATGGATAACTTTGATAAATATCTAGATGAATATATTTTTAATGTCATTTTGTTATGAAGAAGAGCAATTATGGTCCTCAAACATGAAATGTGATCACAGGCAGTTTTCATGACACTGTTTCATGGCTCTCATATCTCTGACAGCTAGAGGTGGAACCCATGACCTTCACACCATCCCGAGGCCTCACCTCTATAGGCGGCTCCCACCAAAGTCTGAGTATGTTAGGGATGCCCGGGTAGGCCCATTCCTGGGAGAGGAAACGTGCTCTGATGGGTGATACTGAGAATCACACTGTACCTGTGAGGCTCCCTCAACCTTGCCTTCCAGACCACCCCCCCTACACACACCAGGCCCAGTCCCCCGGCTCCTCCCACCTTGGCGCCTGCTGCTCAGAGGACCCAGAGCAACACAGACACAAGTTGTTTTGATCTAATTCGGTCCATGCAGAGTATATTTAAGATTCAGCTGAGTGACGATGCTATTTTGAAATCTATTACTTCAGTGAGATTAAAAAAAAAAAAGGCCAACAGCATTTGGGGAATGAATTAACAGAGACAGTATAGAGGCATTTGCAATGTACAAGCCTTTCCTGAAGGGAAAGGGCTCACATCACACCGTCAAGAGTCAGGGCAGGCATGCCAGTCCTCATATGACAACAAATGACAAACAGCAGAAATCCTAGAGAGTCGGTGACATGAGCAAAGTTACAGTAATAACAAAAACAGAACCAAGGTCAGTGCTTATTATAGCTTTTTAATTTTTATTCCAAACTCTTTCCACTTTAACTCCCATATTCCCTAAATCCACACAAACCATGCTGTTTTTATTTATTATATTTATTAAATATTTATTATATTTTTACAAAGAAAAATATGTCATTTAGTGGCATTTTGACTTTTCATATCAGTATCTAAGAATAACTTTAAAATGCAAAGCAGAGGTGTATTCTACTGGCAATCATTGAATCCTATGAGTATTTTGTATTTTTCAAAAATATTTATTTATTTCTTTTTTGGCTGGGTTAACCCTCAGTTGTAGCATACAAACTCTTAGTTGTGGCATGTAGGATCTACTTCCCCAACCTGGGATCGAACACAGGCCTCCAGCATTGGGAGCACAGAGTCTTAGCCACTGTCCCGCCAGGGGAGTCCTGTGTATTCTGTATTGATCTCATAGGAAATTGACGGAATTTTCTATTATTACACATGGCTTTTAGCTAAGCTTTTTGGTAGCACGAATGATTTCACATTAGTAAGAAAAAAAGTTCTTCACGCTCTAGAAATAACAATTTTATATTTGGAATATTTACCTATATTAACATATAGCTCTCAATTTCCAGTTTGATCATTCTAGAATTCCTCATTAATGCGTATTCCAAAATGTATTTGTCTAGTCTCCTTTCAACAAGCATTTAGCTTGCTTCCTTCTTTTTCTCTTTTGTTATTACAAGCAATGTCACTTTCTTACGTCCAACTCATTATGCATATGTATGAGAGGTTCCTGAGGATACACATGGGTATGGGTTCATTTCGGAGAAGGCAATGGCAACTCACTCCAGTACTCTTGCTTGGAAAATCCCATGGATGGAGAAGCCTGGTGCGCTGCAGTCCATGGGGTCGCAAAGAGTCGGACACAACTGAAGTGACTTAGCAGCAGCAGCAGCATGGGTTCATTTGAACAGGAAGACAACTCATCCCCACTTTGGCAGGTGGAGCCCTGGTGCACACCAGTGGGGCAGAACCAAGTTGTTCTCCCATCACCTGCATGGCTCCCAGATTCCTATAGTCTTGCCAAACTTGGTCTGTCAGCCTCCTTTGTTTTTAATGGGGTAGATGTGAAACAGCATATCATTGTAAATTTAATTTCTCATATTACTGGTGCTTATGACTTATTTTCTGTTTGTGACTCTGGGAATTAAAAATAGGCCCATCACCCTTTAATGTCTCTTTTGTGTGCCTTGGTCATCCTTATTCCACTACCAGGCCCCAAACAAAGAGGTAGCTTCTCAGCAGTTGACCTTCATTCTCCCTCATCCTCCTGCACTTCCACTAGAAGTATTTACCTGCCATCAACATAATCATGTTATTTCTTTGCTTAAATCATTACGTCCGTCATTGCCTTAGAGTAAAATCCAAATGTGCCAGTATTATAACGAACCCTTCATAGGCTGGCCGCACCTCTTTTTCCTTTCAGGATTATTCCAGCCACTCCTGCCTGCATCCTGCTGTCCAGTGATTCCAGAAACACTTCTTATCCATGTACCTTGTCACATGGTGCTGTCCCTAGCTCATAGATGCATGACTAATGTTTTATTGACCCATGTCACTGGTGTTGGGTCTGGTAAATACTGGGTGACCCACACATGGTATTTTACATTAAATGGGGCTCAGTCTTCTTTAGAACAGCAAATACTTCCATTCATTCATTTTGTGTGCCTTTTCTACATGCTAGGAATACAAAAGTGAATTGAACAGTGGAAACTCATTTTTTTAAAAAACCATCATGGCACTTACATTCTAGAGTGAGAAGACAGTTAATGAACAAAACCGGAGTTATCTAGTGTTGTAGGAAGCAATGTGAGCTCTGGGGAAGAAGTTAGCATAGACTTGAAATAGGGACTGTGGCAGCAGCAGGGACAGGGGTGCTGTGATAGGAGACTAGAAGAAGTGATGGAAGAAGATAAATGGGAAGCAAGGAGGGAGGGAGACAGGTGACTGTCTAGGGGCCACACTTTCCAGGCAAAAGTCATGGCAAGAGCAAAAGCCATGGCAAGAGCAAAAGCCCAGAGGAGGAAGCATGCCAGCTCGCTGCGCTGGAGGAAAGCTGGAGCAGAGACTGGGGAGGAAGGTCGGAGACACAGATGGAGACAGGAGGGAGGGAGGGAGGCATTCAGGCAGCTCATGAATCAGTGAGGACTCTGACTTGGCTCCTAAGAGACAGGAAGCCATGGAAGGGATTTGAGCAGAGAAGCTGTAACGGGCTCCCTCAGAGTGTGGTGCTATGAACACCCTGAAGGTGACCAAGAGGAACAGGAAGGAGACAAACTAGGAGACTTGGCAATAATTCCAGTGAGAAATATTGGTGGTTTGAACTAGGATGGTGGTGAAAAGTTGCTGATTCTAGACATGCCTTGAAGACAGAAGCCAAGTGTCAGCTGCTGGGCTGGACATGCAGTATGAATGCAAGAGATGGATGACTCTATTTTTTGACATGAACAAACTGTAAGGATGGATCTGCCATGAACTGAGATGGAGAAGGGAGTGGAGCAGGGTTTGAGAGGAAAAACAAGAATTCCATTTTGGACATTTTATCTTTGAAAATGATTATTAGACATCCAGGTAGACCAATAAAAACAAGTCTGGCATTCAAGGGGGAGGCATGAAATGGGAATAAAACTTTGCAAGTCAGCAGTACATAGGTGAAACTGAAAGTCCTGAGAAAAGATGGGATCATTGGGGTGGTGAGTGGAGAGAAGAGAGGAAGTCAAGGTAGAGCCCAAGGGCACCTCTATGAGTAGAGAGGAAGGAGGAAGAACCTGCAAAGGAGACACTGAAGTCAAGGTGGCCATGAAGGTCTTTCCATGGCCATGGGAAGATAAAGTAAAGGTCACAAACCTCACACAGATCAGGTTTCCAGATTAATTTTAAAAACTGAAGCATCTGTGCAAGCTGCCCCCTACTGAAGTTGGCTTTTTGTAGAAGAAAAACAATTTCTCCAGATTCTAATTCAGAAATAGCAGCAGCAAAAAGAAAAAAAAAAGTTATTAAAAGATTTGACCCCAGAAACTGCCAAGTTGCTTCAGTCGTGTTTGACTCTGTGTGACCCCACTGATGGCAGCCCACCAGGCTCCTCTGTCCCTGGGATTCTCCAGGCAAGAATACTGGAGTGGGTTGCCATTTCCTTCTCCAATGCATGAAAGTGAAGAGAGAAAGGGAAGTCTCTCAGTCATGTCCAACTCTTCATGACCCCATGGACTGTAGCTCCTCCATCCATGGGATTCTCCAGGCAAGAGTACTGGAGTAGGGTGCCACTTCCTTCTCCATGACCCCAGAAAGAGGCATTGTAATTTTCTTGTGCTGTTCTTCAAACCACTTCAACCATCTTCTTCAAAGTCCACATTTGGAAAATAGCTGGTTTTATACTAAACATGCCCCCAGTGCAAACACTCTTACACAAAGCACCATCCAGACATAAATGTATCATAATTTTATAAGACATGTGAGATAGAGAGATGGAATCAGACTTTATTGGAAAGAAAGGTGAGTTGGTTCACAATGGTGGCATCTGATTTCTGATAGGAACAGCATAAAGAGACAAAGTAGGGGATTAAACAGCTAATTTCACTAGGGGATTGTGAGTAGAAAAAATATGGGAGACCCCAGTAAATTAATGATCACTCAAGAAAGCAGGTTTGCTTAACCACAAAACCAAGCAGGCTTACTTGGCAACAAAACCATGCAGCAGAAGCATGCGACATGGCCCAGAACAATGAAACAATGGTGGCATGAGACCCACATCCTGCCCAGTGAGCTCAGTAGGTTAATGATCTCTAGGACATGCTCTCTGCACACAAAAATAATTTATAGAAAGGTGCTCACTGTACAGAGAACTGAAACAACATTCACAGTCCTGGCTTGACCATGCAGAGACAAGAAAACTTCTCTGCCCAACCTGGAGGAGGAACTGAAGATGGAAGCATGATGTCTATTCAAGAATTTTTCCTCTGATTATAAAAATGTAGCCCACTAAGTACATGGCATAGCACCTCTTGTTCTACTGCTTATAAGCCTCACAAGCGTCCTATTCTAATCCATCACTTATCACTGCCTCTCACTAAATTCTTTCTGTACTAAAGGATAAAGGATCAGAGCTCTTCAGAGTCCTCTGAAACACCATCAGAGTCCCCTGAAATGCCACCTAAAAGTTTCATTCCCAGAGCAAAAAAAAAAAAACAAAAACAGATTGTCCAAATGGATCAGGACTGCTTCCTCCTAACTTACAGTACTCTACTCTACTGGTTTTCCTGGGGAACTTTGAAAAATACTGAATTTCCCACAGACTTAAAAGGCAGACCCTGATTCTGTTAAGTATGGGTGATGCCTGAGACTCCACGTTACTATAACCTCCCAGATGAGGACACGATCTGGTCCAAGGATCACATTTCAAACAGCAAGCATCTATACTCCATAATCATCTCTACAAAAGTTATTTGACATCACCATGTATGATAATAAAATGCAGTCAACTAGACTATTAAAAGATAGTTCTCCAGACATTGCATGTAGCAAATATTTACTGAACATTTATTATGCATGAGGCTTGACATGAGAGGCTTCAAGAGACACAGAGACACAGTTAGGAAGGACCAATAGACTTCAACTCAGGTATCTTCTTTGACCTGTATATACATCATTCTTGGGCTACAGAGATCAAAATATAAAATGACCTGAATACTCAGCACCAGAAAACAAAGACTCTCCCTAATCCTCTAATGTGGTACCAGGTACAATCTCAGACCTTGTTCTATGTGTCTCTTCTTTGGGCTGGTTCTGATTTGCATCCTTTGCAGTGATAAGATTGCAATTTTAAAGAGAGCACTTTCCTGTGTTCTGAGTCATTCTGGAGAATTACTGAACTGGAAGGTAATAAGAACTCCAGAATTTGTAGTCAGTTGGTCAGAAGAGTAAGCGACCTTGGGGCCCCAGAAGTGTAGGACCTGGGGCTTGTGGTAGTGATGTATGGAGGCCTTAACCTCTGAAGTGTGGCCCAATGCCAGGTAGTTGGCGCCCGAGTCTGCCTCAGTTTCCTGAGCAGCACTGCCCTGGATGGCTGCCTGACTGATTGATGCTGTATCAATGTCCTCTGCCCAGAAGAAGCTTTCCCTCTACATCTCCCAACCCTCCTGGGGATTTGCTCCCAACTAATGAAGATGACATTTTCTTCACCTTTAACTTTGCTCATCAAGTACCATCAATCCAGAGAATGACTAAGACTTCAACAGTCCATCAGTAAAATGCCCATGGATATAAATACAGACCAAGTTCAGGCTTGCCATGCCCCCCAGGACACTGAGACGTGTGCAGTGTGTCACAGGCACAAGCAGCCAGGCTTTCACCTGAGCCCAGCCACACCCCCTTCCCACCTCCTCTTTCTCCACTCCAACATGTCAGTTCCCAGGTGCTTCCAGGATAAGGGCATCCACCCAGGCATACTATACTGAATCACTGTCATTTTCAAATCCATGATATATCTTATGCTCTTGTTGCCAAAATAACCTGAGCTCTAGAGAAGTTAAAAGCAAGTTCTCAAGGTGACCCAGCACTGCTGCATGAGAAAGAACGAGGACCTCCTGACTTCTCTCACTGTTCTCTCAGATCATGTTGCTGCTCAGAAACAAGAATTGAATCATGACCTAAAATAAGTTGAATGGTCCAGCATTGTGGTATTGATTTTTTAAGTTAAAAATACAAGATGAACTATCAGTTTTCACCTACAAAATTCTGTTCTAAAAGCTTCACAATCCTTTTTGACATGGACTTTGTTGGGCCATTTTCATGGGCCTTTTCCAAAGGGGAGGATAAAACTGCTTCTAGGACTTGGTTGTGCTCTGCCCCTCTGCCTCTTGACCACCACACATGCCTCCCTGCCTTTCCTTCCAGATCAGACTTTCCTCTTCTGGAAACTTCTTCCCTCTCTAGCTTCACAAGAGCAAGTACTATAATCCAGGCTTGCCCTAGATAACAGCACTCCTGGGCCAATGCAGAGATGGATGTGGCAACTACTGGAGCTAATTGGCTAGACAGTGACCAACAAGAGATCCTTTCCTGCTGATTCCAAGACACATAAGTGGTAGATGTTATTTACATGAGATCATCCAAACCTCAGGCCATGTAAAGACATGGACAAGTAAAGGAATACAGTCCAGCAAGAAAACTGGAGAGAAACCTAAGCCCCTCTTGATTTTGCAAGTGAATCTGTCTGTTGTATCATTTTACAACACTGCTTCTTCTC
Organism: Cephalophus harveyi; assembly: GCA_006410635.1. Classification (NCBI taxonomy): domain Eukaryota; kingdom Metazoa; phylum Chordata; class Mammalia; order Artiodactyla; family Bovidae; genus Cephalophus; species Cephalophus harveyi. Next base: position 10,573 of record SJYT01070374.1, on the reverse strand, counting down.
TAGTTCTTTTGTCATCATTTAAATAGGTTCTCTTCCTTGCAAGCCATGATTCTAGAGGGAATAAGACATACCTTCCTCTGTAGGACACTGAGATTCACCCACAAATGGAAAGAAGCTGCAATAGATCTAATTTGATATAGACATTCAACCATAATCCAATGCCCACCCTATTTAACAGAACTCATGCATTTCAAACTAGGAAGAAATAGGTTTCTTATCTGCATTCCCAGGGAGGGACTTCATTTAGCTGAAGTCAAGAATAAATTTCACAAATTTGAGACTCAACTATAATTTATAGTTATAGTACTGGATTCAGGACAAGAATTCAGGCATAAATTGTCTATGAAGCAAAATATGGAGAAAAGATAAAAGAGAGTCTCAAATTTCTCTAGTAGATTTTAAAATTTCATTTTATTAGATCAGAGGCCAGTTTGGTAGTATAATTGGTAATAAGCTGTTGTCACTAAACGTGTGTGGTCTAGGGGTGGGACGCAAGACAGTGTAATCACAGCAGGACTGTTTAAAAGGTGCTACAATGGACTCTAATTCCACTTATGATTAGATCTTGAGTAGTATTCCCTTGAGAGCTAGTCCAAGGATCTTTTAGTCCAGGAATGCTTTAAGGATGTGACAAGTATGTAACGTTTGTCACTCTGCTACAGGCAAGTAGGATGTGTACTGAGACCTTGGCCTCTAGGCTGACCAAACATCTGGAGAGCAGTATCAGGCAATGTCTTCAGCTTATTATGGTCCAGGAAACAGAAAAAGGCAACCGTGCTGTTGACTAGGCTGGAGGGGCTGCTTGCTGACATAGCCGAGCTCTTTCAGGTAAAATCTGTTTCATCTCACCATACTCAAATTTCATCTCATAAAACCAAGATTGCACAAAGTGACAGGTGCATCCATGCATCTTCCGAGTCTGCTCTCTGACTCAGAGGGCCTGAGTCTACTCCCATAAAACACTGGGAAAGCATTTCTCCTTCATGGGGGTCAGGCATTTCAAAGAAACTACAGTGGTTTCTTCCTGACCCCTTCCTCTGCGTGAATCTCCCACACCATCCCAAGTCCTCTTGAGTCAGCAAAGACCAGCAAGATAAAGAGGAAAGCTTTCAAGATCATGATAATCAAAGAGGAGATTTTATTTTCCAATATCTGTGGACCATTTACAAAAAGTATTATACAAGGATCATAAACAAACACTGGATAAATTACAAAATTTAGCACAAAGATGGATGACATTTTCTGACCACAAAGAAACTACACTGCTTGCTTAGTCACATCAGTCATGTCCGACTCTCTGCGACCCCATGGACCATGGCCTGCCAGGCTCCTCTGTCCATGGGATTCTCCAGGCAAGAATACTGGAGTGGGTTGCCATTTCCTTCTCCAGTGATAAAGTATGAAGTGAGTGAAGTGAAGTCACTCAGTAGTGTCCGACTCTTTGCAACCCCATGGACTGTAGCCTACCAGGCTCCTCCATCCATGGGATTTTCCAGGCAAGAGTACTGGACTGGGTTGCCCTCTCCTTCTCCAGAAACAACACTAGATATTAATAATCTAAATTTGAATTTTAAGAATAAGTCAACCAATTTAAAACTAAGGACCCAAATAGCTTTTTGGTGAGAAAGCAAATTTAAATTACAATTACAGACTTTAGAAATTAATGACAATGAAAAGGAACACAAACAGAATCTTTTTCAAGAGGAGAATCTGCAGCATAAATACAATTGCCAGTCAGCCAGCACTCACTGGTTCTGCCATCTGACTGTTAAGATATGAGAACACTTTTGAGTGGATTGGTGAATAGCACCACTGCCCTGAGATTACCAATCCTCCAATTCTGGTTGGTCTATTCCTATATAGGACTGGTAATTAAATACTGCATAGTTTAATTATTTTTGTGATTAAAAAAAAAAGTAAAACAATGAACTGAGCATTCAATCCTCACATTTTTAAAAATTAGGGGCAAAAAAAATAAAAGGAAGCAACGTCAACCCAAAGAGAGCAGGAAGAGTGCACTGAGGAGGACCACCAATGTAAGGGATATCCTGTTTGCTTCTCTGGTCCCATCTCCTCTTCCTGACCCGGGGGAGGCACTAATGTTCTCTCTCACCTTCTGTGCTCCAGTTGAGTTTAGCCAGCTATGAGCACAGCAGAAGCAGAAGGAAGGGAGAAGTGAGAGGCTAAAGGGTGTCCCTAAGGCCCCTCACTGTGTGAGGCCCCAGACCCCTCAGGAGACCCTCTCTACTGGGCTCTGAATTCATAGATGCTTCTCCTTCCAGATTAGCTCTCATGCTCAACCAGCCATGGAGCGGTTTTTTTCAGTCCCTTTACTAAACTCTCCTCAAACTAACCACTTTGAGTTTGCCATCATTTCCTGATGGGCCTCTGATGATGCACCAACAAAAATAACATAATAATACAAAGGAAAATGTAGGGAGGAAAATTAAACAGCCCAACTCCAAGTTGGTCTAGTGTCTTGAATATACATTATTCAGGAAATATACTTGAATATATTATTTCAGGAATATGTTATTTATGATATCTAGACTTTTAGATAGCTTTCTTTTATTCTTTAAAAGCTGTTATCCCTATTGGGGTAGCTATAATCTCCTTTCATATCACTCATCTTGTTTGTCTGCTTCATTCTCCTTAATTTTATACATATGTATATAAAATATATTTAGAAAAACTAAAAAACTTAAAAATATATATGAAAAACTGAAAATGCTAGCCAAATAAATACATGTGTGTGCATATATATGTGAATATCACACACACATACAAGCATACACAAACTGAGAAAAGAAAAATCAGAGGGAAAAAACAATGGTAATAATATGAAAGGAGATTACAGATATTACTATTGACAGAAAAAGTGGTTTTAAATGATTTTTTAAAAGGCATCTAAAGGGTAGTAAAATAAATTCTAAACTCCCCATGAAATCATTAATTTTTCTGAAAATATGACTTCTGTTCTAACATAAAGACTTTTCTTTTCCTGAGACTTGTAAATATGGAAGAAATTCAAAACAACTTTAAAGTGTTTTTTGTTCACCAGAAAATTATTTCATAAACTCAAAGAATTAGCACTTATTGCAAAATTTCTCTAATTCAGGAGGTACAAGGTAGTTTCCTAAAACAACAATTATGTCAAGCTCCTTCTTCAAAAATCAGAGTCTGTGCATTCTTAAGGTAAATGATGAAAAATTCTAAATCAAGATACAGAAAATGAACCCAGAAATATGTTTAAAGAAACATAATCCATTAACAAAGGGGAATTTAATTCTTTTACCCAAGTGGTATGCTGACAAACTAGCTTTCTGGAGTGGCATGTGGTCTTTCCTGATTTCTGGACTGTAAATTCTCCAATTATGTTGATTTCAAGTTCACTTCAGTTCAGTCACTCAGTCATGTTCAACTCTTGTGACCCATGTACCACAGCACTCCAGGCCTCCCTGTCCATCACAAACTCCCAGAGTTTACTTAAACTCATGTCCATTGAGTCAGTCATGACATCCAACCATCTCATCTTCTGCCGTTTGTCCCCTTTTCCTCGGGCCTTCAATCTTNTACAGTCACTGTCTCTTATACACATCTTGGTTTTAAATGATTTTTTAAAAGGCATCTAAAGGGTAGTAAAATAAATTCTAAACTCCCCATGAAATCATTAATTTTTCTGAAAATATGACTTCTGTTCTAACATAAAGACTTTTCTTTTCCTGAGACTTGTAAATATGGAAGAAATTCAAAACAACTTTAAAGTGTTTTTTGTTCACCAGAAAATTATTTCATAAACTCAAAGAATTAGCACTTATTGCAAAATTTCTCTAATTCAGGAGGTACAAGGTAGTTTCCTAAAACAACAATTATGTCAAGCTCCTTCTTCAAAAATCAGAGTCTGTGCATTCTTAAGGTAAATGATGAAAAATTCTAAATCAAGATACAGAAAATGAACCCAGAAATATGTTTAAAGAAACATAATCCATTAACAAAGGGGAATTTAATTCTTTTACCCAAGTGGTATGCTGACAAACTAGCTTTCTGGAGTGGCATGTGGTCTTTCCTGATTTCTGGACTGTAAATTCTCCAATTATGTTGATTTCAAGTTCACTTCAGTTCAGTCACTCAGTCATGTTCAACTCTTGTGACCCATGTACCACAGCACTCCAGGCCTCCCTGTCCATCACAAACTCCCAGAGTTTACTTAAACTCATGTCCATTGAGTCAGTCATGACATCCAACCATCTCATCTTCTGCCGTTTGTCCCCTTTTCCTCGGGCCTTCAATCTTTCCCAGCATCAGGGTCTTTTCAAATGAGTTAGTTCTTCACATCAGGTGGCCAAAGTACCAGAGTTTCAGCTTCAAAATCAGTCCTTCCAATGAACATTCAGGGCTGATTCCCTTAGGATGGACTGACTGGATCTCCTTGCAGTCCAAGGGACTCTCAAGAGTCTTCTCCAACACCACAGTTCAAAGGCATCAATTCTTTGGCACTCAGCTTTCTTTATAGTCCAACTCTCACATCCATACACGACTACTGGAAAAACCATAGCTTTGCCTAGACGGCCCTTTGTTGGCAAACTAATGTCTCTGCCTTATAATATGCTGTCTAGGGTGGTCATAACTTTTCTTCCAAGGAGCAAGCATCTTTTAATTTCATGGCTGCAGTCACGATCTGCAGTGATTTTGGAGCCCCTCAAAATAAAGTCTGTCACTGTTTCCAATGTTTCCCCATCTATTTGCCATGAAGTGATGGGACCAGATCTTAGTTTTCTGAATGTTGAGTTTTAAACCAACTTTTTCACTCTCCTCTTTCACTTTCATCAAGAGGCTCTGTAGTTTTTCTTTGCTTTCTGCCATAGTGTGGTGTCATCTGCATATCTGAGGTTATTGATATTTCTCCTGGCAATCTTGATTCCAGCTTGTGCTTCATCCAGCCTAGCATTTCTTATGATGTACTCTGCATATAAGTTAAATAATCAGGGTGACAATATACAGCCTTGACGTACTCCTTTCCCTATTTCAAACCAGTTTGTTGTTCCATGTCCAGTTCTAACTGTTGCTTCTTGACCTGCATACAGATTTCTCAGGAGGCAGATAAGGTGGTTCAGTATTCCCATCTCTTGAAGAATTTTCCACAGCTTGTTGTGATCCACACAGTCAAAGGCTTTGGCATAGTCAATAAAGTAGAAGTAGATGTTTTTCTGGAGCTCTCTTGCTTTTTCGATGATCCAACAGATGTTGGCAGTTTGATCTCTGGTTCCTCTGCCTTTTCTAAATCCAGCTGGAACTTCTGGAAGTTCACGGTTCATGTACTGTTGAAGCCTGACTTGGAGAATTTTGAGCATTACTTTGCTAGTGTGTGAGATGAGTGCAATTGTGAGGTAGTTTGAGCATTGTTTGGCATTGCCTTTCTTTGGGATTAGAATGAAAACTGACCTCTTCCAGTCCTGTGGTCACTGCTGAGTTTTCCAAATGTGCTGGCATATTGAGTGCAGCACGTTCATAGCATCATCTTTAAGGATTTGAAAGAGCTCAACTGGAATTCCATCACCTCCACTAGCTTTGTTTATCGTGATGCTTCCTAAGGCCCACTTGACTTTGCACTCCAGGATGTCTGGCTCTAGGGGAGTGAACACACCATCACGATTATCTGGGTCATGAAGATCTTTTTTGCATAGTTCTTCTGTGTATTCTTGCCACCTCTTCTCAATATCTTCTCTTCTGTTAGGTCCATACCATTTCTGTCCTTTATTGTGCCCATCTTTGCATGAAATGTTCCCTTGGTATCTCTAATTTTGTTGAGGCAATCTCTAGTCTTTCCCATTCTATTGATTTCCTCTATTTCTTTGCATTGATCACTGAGGAAAACTTTCTTATCTCTCCCTGCTATTCTTTGGAACTCTGCATTCAAATGGGTATATCTTTCCTTTTCTCCTTTGCCTTTAGCTTCTCTTCTTTTCTCAGCTATTTGTAAGGCCTCCTCAGACAACCGTTTTGCCTTTTTGCATTTCTTTTTCTTGGGGATGGTCTTAATCACTGCCTCTGGTAGAATGTCATGAACCTCTGTCCATAGTTCTTCAGGCACTCTGTCTATCAGATCTAATCCCGTGAGTCACTTTCACTGTATAATCATAAGAGATTTGATTGAGATCATGCCTGAATGATCTAGTGATTTTCCCTACTTTCTTCAATTTAAGTCTGAATTTGGTAATAAGGTGTTCATGATCTGAGCCACAGTTAGCTCCTGGTCTTGTTTTTGCTGACTGTATAGAGCTTTTTCATCTTTGGCTGCAAAGAATATAATCAATCTGATTTCGGTGTTGACCATTTGGTGATGCCCATGTGTAGAGTCTTCTCTTGTGTTGTTGGAAGAGGGTGTTTGCTCTGAGCAGTGCATCCTCTTGGCAAAACTCTATTAGCCTTTGCCCTGCTTCATTCTGTACTCCAAGGCCAAATTTGCCTGTCACTTCAGATTTCAAGTTATCAACAGTTTAAAACCAGGCTCCCCAAATTCCTGAAAAGGTAGCAATTATTTCTTGTGAGCCATTGTCTGAGCAAATGGTTTTCAGGACCCATTGCCCTGCCATGTGGCAATACCACCTCTAGGAAAGTTTACTGAAGATTCACTGCCAGAATATGAAAACACAGATGCATGAGGGTATCCAATGCAGTCTTACTATAATTACGAAACACTGAAAACCATCTCAATGATCATGCATAGGATGCTGCTGAATAAACTTTATACAGTACACACCTTAATAGGCACCTTCAGTTTCCCTAAAGGGTCCTACTCTCTATTCCTCATCATCCGCTTTGGTTGACTACTCCTCACCTTTTTCTAGTCCCAGGTCAGTTATCAGTGACTCTGGGAAGTTTTCACTTACATACTGGCTGAGATATGTGCTATATATTTATCATGTTTATCATTACACTAACATAACCATGTGAGAGTTATTTCCATGTGGGATTTATTATAGGTCTTTTGCTTTCTTTAAACATTCTGATCACATAACCACTAATTGCATCTTTTAAACACTATGTCATCATCCCAGGGTCACAAGGATGGTTCAATATATGCAAATCAATCAATGTAATACACCAGTTCAACAAAAGACAAAACCACACGATCATTTCAATAAATGCAGTAAAAGCACTTGATAAAATTCACCACCCATTTCTTTACATTAACAATGAAATATGAGAAAGGGAATGTAAATAAATAATCCCTTTTAAAATGGCATCAAAAATACTAAGGAATAAACCTTACCAGAACTATAGAACATTAATAAAGAAATTGAAGATGATGAAAATAAATGGAAAGCTATCTCATGTTCTTGAATTGGAAGAATGAATATTGTTAAAAATGGCCATACTACACAAGGCAATTTACAGATGTAATGAGATCCCATGACATTTTTCACAAAACTAGAATAAATAACCCTAAAACTTATATGGAACTGTAAGAGACCCAGAATTGTAAAAGCAATCCTTAGAAAGAAGAACACAGTGGATGGCAGACTTCAGACAATGCTACAAAGCTACAGTAATCAAAACAGCATGGAATTGGCACAAAACACATATAGATCAATGAAACAGAATAGAGAGTGTAGAAATAAATCCACACACCTATGGACAATTAAACTTTGCAAAGGAGGCAAGAATATACAATGGAAAAAAGACAGTCTTCAGGAAGTGTTGTCAGAAAATTTGGACAGCTACATGTACATCAAAGAAGTTAGAACACACCCTAATACCATATATAAAATAAACTCAAAATGGCTTAAATACTTAAATATAAGGCATGACACCATAAAACTCAGAGAAGAGAACATAGGCAAACATTTTCTGACATAAATCATACTAATGTTTTAAGTCAGTCTCCCAAAGCAATAGAAATAAAAGCAAAAATGAATAAATGGGACCTAATCAAACTTAAAAGCTTCTGTATGTAAAAAGAAACCATAAACAAAAAGACAACAAAAATATTCAGGGAAAATATTTAAAATGATGAGACCTACAAAGGCTTAATTTCCAAAATACACAAATAGCTCATGCAATTCAATAACAAAAAAAAACAAAGCCACCCAATCAAAAAATGGGCAGACAACCCAAATAGACATTTCTCCATAGAATACATACAGATGGCCAATAGGCACATGAAAAGATACTCACCATCACTGATTATTAGAGAAATGGAGGTCAAAAATACAATGAGGTACCACCTCATGCCAACCTAAATGGCCATCATTAACAAGTTTACAAATAATAAATGCAGGAGAGGGTATGGAGTAAAGGGAACCCTCTTACACTGTTGGGAATGTTAATTGGTTGCAGCCATTATGGAAAACAGTATGAAGATTCCTCAAAAACCTAAAAATAAAGTTGCCATATGATCCAGCACTCCCACTTCTGGGCACCCACCCAGACAAAACCTAAATTCAGAAAGACACATGCACTCCTACGTCCACAGCAGCACTTATTTACAACAGCCAACACAGAAGCATCCTAAATGTCCAACAACAGATGAATGGATAAAGAAGATGGGGTGTATATAAATATACAATGGAATATTACTCAGTCATAAAAGAGAATGAAATAATGCATTTTGCAGCAACACGAATGGACCTAGAGATTATCATATTAAGCATAGTAAGTCAGAAAGAGAAAGACAAATACCATATGATATCACTTAAATGTGGAATCTAAAATTTGACACAAAGGAACTTATCAATGAACTCATGGACTTATAGACTCATGGACTTATAGAACAGACTTGTGGTTGCCAAGGTGTAAGGGTGGGGAAGGATTGGGAGTCTGGGATTAGCAGATGCAAACTAGTAAGACTGAGCTTCCCTGGTGGCTCAGAGTTTAGAGCGTCTGCCTCTAATGCAGGAGACCCGGGTTCGATCCCTGGGTTGGGAAGATCCCCTGGAGAAGCAAATGGCAATCCACTCCAGCATTCTTGCCTGGAGAATCCCACGGACCGAGAAGCCTAGTAGGTTACAGTCCACGGGGTCGCAAAGAGTCGGACACGACTGAGCGACTGAACTAACTGAACTGATAATTAGGATGGATAAACAACAAGGTCTTACTGTATAGCACAGGAAACTATATCCAATATCCTGTGATAAGCCATAATGGAGAGAATGTGAAAAACAATATAAATATGCGTGACTGAGTAGCTTTGCTGTACAGCAGAAGTTAACACAAATTAGGCCTTGGCCTTACAAAAAGATGGCAGAGTAGAAGGATGTGTACCAATCTTCTCATGAGAGAACACCAAGATCGCCACTAGCTGTTGAACAACCATCGACAGGAGAATCTTGTTCTCCTATCTCCATTTTGGTAGACTGTATCTGCCAAAAGAAGATGCCCTGCATTCAAAGGCAAAGGAGGAGCCCCAAAAAGATGGTAGGAGGGGCAAAATCACATTTAGAATCAAACCTCAAACCTCCCAGAGATGTTGAGAGGGTGCAAACAAAATCTTGTGTACACCAGGACCCAGGGAAAGGAGCAGTGACTCCCCTCACAAGAAACTGAGTCAGACGTGCCTTTGAGTGTTTGAGTCTTTGCTGAGGAGGCACGGGTCAGCAGTGATCTGCTGTGGGGACAGGGGCTCTGGCTGAAGCAGACCTGGGAGGTGCAGCACGTGGCACAGGTCCTCTTGGAGGAGGTCGCCATTAGTGCCACTGTAGAGCCACCAAGCAGACAACCCGCAAACTGGAGAACACTTACACCAAAAATTTCTCCCCTGTTGCAAAAGTTTTAGGGCCCACAACAGATTTCCCAACCTGGAGACCCAGCAAAAGGACTCAGAACCCCCAGGGAAAGAGACTCTTGGAGGGTACAACAAAGACCCAGGAGAAAGGAGCAGTGAGAACACAAGAGGCTGGCCCAGTCTTCCCTGTGAGTGTCCAGGAGCCTCTGGCAGAGGTGTGGGTTGACAGCGGCTTCCCACAGGGTCAGGGGCACTGACTACAACAGTCCTGGAAGCTGCAGTGGGCTGGCATAACTACTTTTGAAGGGGGTCACCATTACTGCCATTACTCCTACCATAGTCAGGCCAGACTACAGGGAGGGAACACAGCTCCACCCACCAGCAGAAAACTGGATTAAAGATTTACTGAGCATAGAGACCCAACTAAGATGGTAGGTGTTGCAAGAGGGCATCAGAGGGCAGACACACTGAAACCATATTCACAGAAAACTAGTCAATCTAATCACACTAGGGCCACAGCCTTGTCTAACTCAATGAAACCAAGCCGTGCCTGCGGGGCAACCCAAGACGGGAGAGGTCTGACAGAATGTGGTCCACTGGAGAAGGGAATGGCAAGCCACTTCAGTATTCTTGCCTTGAGAACCCCATGAACAGTATGAAAAGGCTAAATGATAGGATACCAAAAGAGGAACTCCCCAGGTCATTAGGTGCCCAATATGCTACTGGAGATCAGTGGAGAAATAACTCCAGAAAGAATGAAGGGATGGAGCCAAAGCGAAAACAATACTCAGTTGTCGATATGACTGGTGATAAAAGCAAGATCCAATGCTGTAAAGAGCAATATTGCAC
>SJYT01070367.1:222976-245925 GCA_006410635.1 Cephalophus harveyi | reverse complement strand
CTGTTACTCCAGGTGTTTCTTGACTTCCTACTTTTGCATTCCAGTCCCCTATAATGAAAATGATGTCTTTTTTGGGTGTTAGTTCTAAAAGGTCTTGTAGGTCTTCATAGAACAGTTCAGCTTCTTCAGCATTACTAGTCGGGTCATAGACTTGGATTCCTGTGATATTGAATGGTTTGCCTTGGAAACGAACAAAGATCATTCTGTCATTTTTGAGATTGCATCCAACTATTGCATTTCAGACTCTTTTGTTGACCATGATGGCTACTCCATTTCTTCTAAGGGATTCCTGCCCACATTAGTAGATATAATGGTCATCTGAGTTAAATTCACCCATTTCAGTCCATTTTAGTTCACTGATTCCTAGAATGTCGATGTTCACTCTTGCCATCTCCTGTTTGACCACTTCCAATTTGCCTTGATTCATGGACCTAGCATTCCAGGTTCCTATGCAATATTGCTCTTTACAGCATCGGACCTTGCTTCTATCACCAGTCATATCCACAACTGGGTATTGTTTTTGCTTTGGCTCCATCCCTTCATTTTTTCTGGAGTTACTTCTCCACTGATCTCCAGTAGCACATTGGGCATCTACCGACCTGGGGAGTTCCTCTTTCAGTATTCTATCATTTTGCCTTTTCCTACTGTTCATGGGGTTCTCAAGGCAAGAATACTGAAGTGGTTTGCCATTCCCTTCTCCAGTGGACCACATTCTGTCAGACCTCTCCACCATGACCCACCCATCTTGGGCGGCCCCACACGGCATGGCTTAGTTTCACTGAGTTAGACAAGGCTGTGGTCCTAGTGTGATTAGATTGACTAGTTTTATGTGATTATGGTTTCAGTGTGTCTACCCTCTGAAGCCCTCTTACAACACCTACCATCTTACTTGGCTTTCTCTTACCTTGGACATGGTATCTCTTCACAGCTGCTCCTTACCTTGGATGAGGGGTATCTCCTCACTGCCACCCCTCCTGACCTTGAACATGGAATAGTTCCTCTTGGCCCTCCTGTGCCTGCACAGCCACTGCTCCTTGGACGTGGGGTTGCTCCCTTCGATGCAATCTCAAAAACGACAGAATGATCTCTGTTCATTTCCAAGGGAAGCCATTCAATATCACAGTAATCTGAGTCTATGCCCCAACCAGTAATGTTGAAGAAGCTGAAGTTGAACGGTTCTGTGAATACCTACAAGACCTTCTAGAATTAACACCCAAAAAAAGATGTCCTTTTCATTATAGGGGACTGGAATACAAAAGTAGGAAGTCAAGAAACACCTGGAGTAATCTGAGTCTATGCCCCAACCAGTAATGTTGAAGAAGCTGAAGTTGAACGGTTCTGTGAATACCTACAAGACCTTCTAGAATTAACACCCAAAAAAAGATGTCCTTTTCATTATAGGGGACTGGAATACAAAAGTAGGAAGTCAAGAAACACCTGGAGTAACAGACAAATTTGGCCTTGGAGTACAAAATGAAGCAGGCCAAAGACTAACAGAGTTTTGCCAAGAGAACGCACTGGTCATAGCAAACACCCTCTTCCAACAACACAAGAGAAAACTCTACACATGGATATCACCAGATGGTCAATCCCAAAATCAGATTGATTATATTCTTTGCAGCCAAAGATGGAGAAGCTCTACACAGTCAACAAAAACCAGACCAGGAGCTGACTGTAGCTCAGATCATGAACTCCTTATTGCCAAATTCAGATTTAAATTGAAGAAAGTAGGGGAAGCCACTAGGCCATTCAGCTATGACCTAAATCAAATCCCTTATGATTATACAGTGGAAGTGGCAAATAGATATAAAGGATTAGATCTGATAGAGTGCCTGAAGAACTATGGATGGAGGTTCATGACATTGTATAGGAGGCAATGATCTAGACCAGCCCCAAGAAAAAGAAATGCAAAAAAACAAAATGGTTGTCTGAGGAGGCCTCACAAATATCTGAGAGAAGAGGAGAAGCTAAAGGTAAAGGAGACAAAGAAGCTAACTAGGAGAATTGTACTTTTCTGAGATGGGTGTCCAAATCAAGGATAAGGGGTATAACAGATAATTTTCCAGTCTATCTTTTCCCCCTCTCTTTCTTTTAATCTTTCTGTGTCATTAGATCATGTAAATAGCATACAGCTGGCTTTACCTAATCTAGAATCTTGGCCCTTTAATAAGGGGATACAATCCATTCAAATGTATTCTTTTTTATATATATAGGCACCTACTAGATGAATCACAAGCTGAAATTAAGATTTCTGGGAGAAATATCAACAACCTCAGATATGCAGATTGTACCTAGAGAGGTACAAAGTGGCAGAAAGTGAAAAGGAACTAAAGAGTCTATTGATGAGCGTGACAGAGAAAATGAAAAACTGGATTGAAATTCAACATTCAAGAACTAACATCATGGCATCCAGTTCTATCACTTCATGGGAAATAGAAGGAGAAAAACTGGAAACAATGACAGATTTTATTTTCTTGGACTCCAAAATCACAGTGGATGGTGAGTGCAGCCACGACATTAAAAGATACTGGCTCCTTATATGGAAAGCTATGACAAACCTAGACAACATATTAAAAAGGAGAGACATCACTTTGCCAACAATAGTCCATAGAGTCAAAGCTATGATTTTTCCAGGAGTCAGGTAGAGATGTGAGTTGAACCATAAAGAAGGCTAAGTGATGAAGAATTGGTGCTTCCAAATTGTTGTGCTGGAGAAGACTCTTGAGAGCCCCTTGGGCTGCAAGGAGATCAAACCAGTCAATGCTAAAGGAAATCAACCCTAAATATTCATTGGAAGGAGTGATGCTGAATCTGAAGCTCCAAAGTCACCTGCTGCAAAGAGCTGAATTGTTGGAAAAGACCCTGGTGCTGGGAAAGATTGAAGTCAAAAGGAGAAGGGGGTGGCAGAGAATGAGATGGTTGGATATCATCACCAATTCAAAGTACATGAATTTGGGCAAACTTCAAGAGATACTGAAGGACAGGGAAGCCTGTACTGCAGTTCATGGGGTCCCAGACAGTCAGACAAACAACTGAGTGACTGAACGGAACTGAACTGATTCTGATCAGTATGAGATGATACCTCATTGTGGTTTTGATTTGCATTTCTCTAATAATGAGTGATTGAGCATCTTTTAATGTGTTTATTAGCCATCTGTATGTCCTCTTTGGAGAAATGTCTGTTTAGTTGTTTGGCCCAGTTTTTGATTGGATTGTTCATTTTTCTGGTATTTAGCTGCATGAGCTGCTTATATTTTTGGGAGATTAATTCCTTGTCAGTTGTTCAATTTGCTATTATTTTCTCCTATTCTGAAGGCTGCCTCTTCACCTTACTTATAGTTTCCTTCTTTGTGCAAAAGATGTTATGTTTAATTAGGTCCCATTTGTTTATTTTTGTTTTTATTTTCATTACTCTGGGAGGTGGGTCATAGAGGATCTTGCTGTGATTTATGTCAGCTAGTGTTCTGCCTATGTTTTTCTCTAAGAGTTTTATAGTTTCTGGTCTTACATTTATAACTTTAATCTATTTGACTTTACTTTGTGTATGGTGTTAGAAAGTGTTCTAGTTTCATTCTTTTACATGTGGTTAACCCATTTTCCCAGCACCACTTGTTAAAAAGATTATCTTTTCTCCATTGTATATTTTTGTCACCTTTGTCAAAGATAAGGTGTCCACAGGTGCATGGATTTATCTCTGGGTTTTCTATTTTGTTCCATTGATCTATATTTCTGTCCTTGTGCCAGTACCATACTGTCTTGATGTGTTTAATTAGGTCCCATTTGTTTATTTTTGTTTTTATTTTCATTACTCTGGGAGGTGGGTCATAGAGGATCTTGCTGTGATTTATGTCAGCTAGTGTTCTGCCTATGTTTTTCTCTAAGAGTTTTATAGTTTCTGGTCTTACATTTATAACTTTAATCTATTTGACTTTACTTTGTGTATGGTGTTAGAAAGTGTTCTAGTTTCATTCTTTTACATGTGGTTAACCCATTTTCCCAGCACCACTTGTTAAAAAGATTATCTTTTCTCCATTGTATATTTTTGTCACCTTTGTCAAAGATAAGGTGTCCACAGGTGCATGGATTTATCTCTGGGTTTTCTATTTTGTTCCATTGATCTATATTTCTGTCCTTGTGCCAGTACCATACTGTCTTGATGACTGTAGCTTTGTAGTATAGCCTGAAGTCAGGCAGGTTGATTCCTCCAGTTCCATTCTTCTTTCTCAAGACTGCTTTGACTCTTCAAGGTTTTATGTGTTTCCACACAAATTGTGAAATTATTTGTTCTAGTTCTGTAAAAAATACCATTGGTCGCTTGATAAGGATTGCCTTGAATCTATCTTGACACAGACTTCTTTGCTGTTGCTGCTGCTGCTAAGTCACTTCAGTCGTGTCTGACTCTGTACGACCCCATAGACAGCAGCCCACCAGGCTCCGCCTTCCCTGGGATTCTCCAGGCAAGAACACTGAAGTGGGTTGCCATTTCCTTCTCCAATGCATGAAAGTGAAAATTGAAAGTGAAGTCACTGAGTCATGTTCAACTCTCAGTGACCCTGTGGACTGCAGCCCACCAGGCTCCTCCGTCCATGGGAGTTTCCAGGCAAGAGTACTAGAGTGGGGTGCCATAGACTTCTTTAGTAGTTTATAAATTATACCACCTTTGATTTTTATCCTACTGGTTACTAAACTTCAATTTTTACTTCAACATTTAAAGATAATCAGTATTATGCTTTCCCTTTGTACAAAAGAACTTAAACATATTTTTTCACTATATTATCAACCCATCACATGTCATGGTTATTATATACATCATATTATATGCATTATGTAATTTTCATGTATATGTAAAATTATAAAAATTTTCTATAAATCGTGATTATTTAATTATCTAGGCTTAACAAAGCACAGAAAAAAGTCAACCATTTACCCCAGGGCTGGGAGTCAGAACCAATTAGGCCAGGGGGAGTAGATTTCTTCCCAAGATCTGTAGTTAGAAACCTCCCATAGCTGCATCACATGGATGAAAGTGGCAGTATATAACTTAATACTTGGATGTGCCTCCAACCTTGAAACTCAGTTTCTCTTTTGTCCCCTCTCACCCAAGAGCCCATCTCCAGATCCAGATTCATTCATCTACTAACACAGTAGGCTGGTGCAATATCAGTCTAGGATGTGAGACCCCAGGAAACACAAGAAATCTGACAGTGATCTGGCTGAGCCAGGGTCTCCCCAGAGAGCTGGAGCAGAGAACACTGGGGCCAGCCCCCAGCTCCAAGAATCTAAGCCTGAGAAACAGACACCTCACCTGTGTGGTCAGTATAATCCTGCATATGAGAAGAAAGCAGCTTTATACCTGGAGGACATCTGTCCATGGAGATGTGAGTGTAATCTGCTAGAAAGGTGATGAAAATGAGCCAGCAGAGACTAGGGGAGGGCAAGGCTGGGAAATCTCATGGAAAATAGGGGAACTGAGAAATATTTTAAAATAGTTTATGTGATGTAATCAAAAGGTCCCCACCTCAGTGAATGTACACAGTTTCATCATAGATTATAGTCTTCAAACCTGCAAGTCCAGAAATTGGAGTCTAATGCCTCACCCAGGGTATCAATTTAGGACTGACAGGCAGACACCCATTTCCCAACATCATGGAGCCTAGTAGGCTGAATTAGACATCAGATCCAAGCAGGAAAGAAGGATCTGAGGAGTAAGGACTAAGGAACTCAGGGTACCATGCCCCCAGTCCTGGAAAGCTTGTGCCCTCCAGACTCTGGCCCTCACCCTGGATGTGTGGGACTTAATCACATGTTTAGGCTGATAGATGCTCATTTTTTGCTGCATTCCAGACTTGCCCTTTCAAAGGCTGGTTACCACCTCTGAGTACATAAACCATAGTTCAACCTTCCTCTAAGCAGTGTGAGAACCTGTGGTCAGTACAACCCATTACCACCCTTCCCCCATCAGCCTAGAGCATCACCTTGATTACAAAGAGGAAATAAACAGGGTAGGTCAGGGGATGGGAGGCCTTACAGGAGCTTTAAGCCATGGCATCATAAAATACCAAGTCCCCTTCTTTCCTGAGGGCTACACTAGAAACAACTAATGTTAAAAAGGAGATGCAGTCAGACAGAGAAAGATATCATATTATAGTGCTTATATGTGGAATCTAAAAGCATGGTACAAATGAACTTATTTGCAAAACAGAAATAGAGACACAGATGCAGAAAACAAACTTATGCTTACCAGTTCAGGAGGAGAGAAGGTGGGATTAGTTGGGAGATCGGGATTGAAATATACACACTACTATACATAAAACTGTGGTTGTTTAGTCACTAAGTCATGTCTGACTATTTTTGTGACCCCATGGACTGTAACCCACCAGGCTCCTCTGTCCATGGGATTTTCCAGGCAAGAATACTGGAGTGAGTTGCCATTTCCTTTTCAAGGGGATATTCCCGACCCAGGGACTGAACCCGCATCTCCTGCATTGGCAGGTGGATTCTTTACCACTGAGCTGCCTGGGAAGCTCGCTATATATAAAACACATAACTAATAAGGACCCATTCGTGTCTGACTCTTTGCAACCCCATGGACTATAGCCTACCAGGCTCCTCTGTCCATGGGATTTTCCAGGCAGTAGTACTGGAGTGGATTGCCATTTCCTTCTCCAGGGAATTTTCCCGACTCAGGGATCAAACCCAGGTCTCTCACATTGTAGACAGATGCTTTACTATCTGAGCCACCAGGGAAGTTCCATTGTATATAGCACAGAGAGCTCTATTCAACACTCTGTAATGTCCTATATGGGAAATAATCTTAAAAAGAGTGGATATATGTATGTGTATAACTGATCCACGTTGCTATACACATGAAACTAATAAACACTGTAAATCAAATATATTCCAGTAAAAATTTAAAATAAAAAAGGAGGTGTAATATCAGTTCAGCTGCCCTATTCCTGCTGGGAACCGGCATGGGGAGTCCCGCCCGTGGCAAAGGTCATGAGGTTAAGGGGCCCAATAGGCAAAGGTGAGTCAGGCCTTAAGGGAGCCTCACTGGATTTTCTTGAGCATCTATCCCCAAAACCAGAGTCTGCCTACTTTACTGTGTTATGCTTTCCACCTACTCTTCTGACATTACAGGGGGGCTATCCCCCCCACCAACTTTTTCTGGAAAAAGTTAATTTAGAGCTTTTAGAAAATAAGTCTCCTGGGCGTAATAAGAGTGTTTCAATCCAAAAACCCCTCTGATGGCTTTCTAGCCTGCCTGCCAGACTCTTACAGCTGCGCATGTGATTGTTTGTGGCCTCCCAACTGCGAGAGGCACAGGAAGCTTAAAACATCCTAGGAATGTAGGGGCTTCCAAGGAGTCAAAATCATTAGACTAGGACTGATTAAGGGTTTCATTTGTTGAGCCAATACTTGCTGCCAAGTTTTCATATCTTTTATTTGTTTATATAGTTGGTATGTAGAAAAAACAGGTAGTAGCCCTGGTATTAGCAACATTAGATCTTTGAGTTAAATACTTTCTTTGTTATAACCCACTGCACCTTTGTTCTACTGGAATATAATTTTATTTAGTACTTTGAGGGTGATGCAGATTAAAGAAAAAACACTTCAAGGGAAAAGGAGTTTTCTGGTTGATAGACATTTATCTAGCAAAGGAGCCATAAAAATGTTAACAGGCCCCCTGGCCAGAAGATGATGTTAAACCACCTGAGACCTTTTGTATATGGGAAGGTATGCAAAGGGAAAGCCTGGTCTCAATAAGGGTCAGGACTGCTGCCCCTGCATGACTCTGCATATTCCATTATTTCTTTATATACAACTTGGGGTATATAAGCTGCTTTTAAAAATAAAGTCTTGGGTCTGGCACCAATGCTTGGCTCCCCCAAGTCGTTCTTTCCTCCCATTTCAGGCTGAATTCCCATCTGGAGCACAGAGGCTCCCCGTGTCTACTTATTTGCCCTGGCTTCTAAGACCCACACAAGAGGGAGCCCAAGGCAGGGCACCCTCCGCTATTCAAGCGGGCGCTGGTGGCCTATGTAGATAGTGCAAGCTCCTTGTCTTGGAGCTTTATTAGTCTCCTGTGTAAACCAAGTTATTCAGCCTCTTTTCTCCACTAATTTTCCTACTATACTATTCTTTCCTAATCTCTCTTTATACCTCTAATAAATAAGTCCCTCCTCGCCGAAGCCATCTCCTCTTCAAATTACCCTGGATCCACCGAGGCTGGACCCCGGCACATTCCACCATGCCCTCTTGACCTCTGCTTGCATACATGGGGCTCTCTTCCGAACAATCTCTTCCTTTTCATTTCCTCACTCACTCCTCACATTCAGACAGAGTGCCCACTAGGTGCTGGTAAGGGGAAAGTTCAATGAAAACTAAGGTAAACCCCTGTCCTCAAGGAACCTACAGTGCAGTGGGGGCTTCACCACACACTGGTTGTGTGACCCTGGACAGGTTATGTAATTTTTGTACCCTTTCTATAGTATGGATAAGAATTTTATCTACTTTATAGAGCATGAACATGCTCTGAAGTCTGGTGATCCCAGAGTCTTCTGTACCTTCTCCGTCTTGGAATGTATTTCTCTTATGGGAGTCTGAGGGAAAAAAGACAAGCACAACTCTAGTGTAATGAGATAGGTGATGAAATTAAATCATTCATGCTAGGATCAGGAGGAAAAAACTGTAGCTTCACACCAGGTTATATGGTTAATTTACTTCTTAACTTTAACACAAAGAATGCCACTTCACATGCATTTATTGTATAATATTTGATTAAAGTTTTTCTTCACTAATTCAAAATAGACAACTTCATCTTAACCAAAACTCGACCAGGTAGCAATTGATATATCTGTAAATTGCTTCATTGACCTGAAAAAAATAACAATGCACCATTATTAAAATCTCTATTGAATAAATATTGATCTACTTATTACTGGAATTACAGAACAAGAAAGTTGTTCATTAGGTATTTGCACCCATAGTGGATATTTACTACATTATTACTAATGAATTTTTATAAGTTGCTGCCAGAAAGATAGAATACCATACTTCTGCATACAAGTTAGACATGTCCCTGACAGCTGCAGAGCAGGAATTTTTGAACATAATGTGCCTGTTGGAGAGGTGCTTAGGAGCAGAAGAAGGCCAGTTTGCCAGATGCCAATTTGGTGGATGATTCATAAAGTCATCAAAATTATCAAGGTATCCATTAAGAAACTTTTTTATTTTTAAACTATATGTAAAACTTAAAGCTATTCATATTGGATGAAATGGCTAACAGCTTTCAAAGATTTCTGCTATTTTAGCTAGTAGGTTTCATCATTTCTTCATAACAGTACCTAAAGCAATGTTTCATGTCTCTCTACCTAACTCCCTGCAGGAGACAGAAAGAGAAGTCAGTTCACAAGACAGTCTGAGAGGGAAGATTGCAGGGCAGAGAGATGAGGAGACTGACAGGCAGAGAGTCTGTGAGTCTGAGGCCAGGGAGGCAATCTAAAGCCAGATCCCTGGGGTCTTTACTCCCCAAAGTTGTCATGGACTCTGGTAATACATCTGATTCAAATCATTGTGAATGTATCAATAATTGATAGAAATAAATATTTTATAAATTTGTCAAATTCATCAAACTGCTCATCCTGTGATCTACCCATTTAGAAAATGGATTTTTCTATAAACTGTTTTTCAGCAAACTGGTTTTTGCTGAATTAACCCTTGAGCAAATGTACTTGAGTCTTACAGCATAATGGGCAAGAAATTAGGCTTTGGGGCCGAGCTGCCTGGGTCACACCCTCACAACACTTACCGGCTGCACACTCTTGAGCAGGGCCTTGACCTCCCAGTGCCTCCATATCCTCAGCTGTGAGAGGGGAGTCATCAGGCCTTCCCTCATAGAGCTGTCAGCAGAGTCACTGAGTCAACACACTCACAGCATAAAGAGCAGTGCTGGCATCAAAACCACAGGTTATTACCGTCATTCTGCCCTGCCCCACCTCAGGACCGGTCCTCCCACCTGTCTCCTCCATGTGAACCATGCACCAGGTGGCCCCCATCAGGACGATGGTCTGTGCCATTATCTAGTGCCCCCATAAAGATGCCTTAACACAAATGCAGCCCTGAAAATGCCTTTGTTATAAGGTGGGCACCTGCAGGACTCAAATATACACATATTAATCACCAGATTATTATTGAAATGAAAGCATAAAATATAAACACTCTAATATAGCTCTTGCAGGATCCCGAGACTATAAAACACACCAGTTTGAGAAACACCATTCCAGGAGCAAGAGACCCAGGTGGGAAAGGCAGCAGACATGGGGCAGAGGGGTGAGGAGACAGAAAGCCCGTGACCCACAGGGAGGCCACATCACAGCCGGCCCAGGCTGACTGGGAGGAGGGGAAAGGGAGCAGAACCACACAGGCACTCCTCGGGAAACAGGAAGACCCCACCCAGAGGAGACTGTTTCTCAGTGGTTTTCATAGAACTAGAGCCACGTGGAGCAGGTAGGGTTCTCCAACTCCCATTGCCCAGAGCCCATGCTCTCCTCCCACCCTCACCAGGCAGCTGTGAGACCACACAAAGAATACAACCCATTACATATAGGTCTCTAACTCATGTGCTCAGACTTCAGGGTCCTGACAGAAGGCAGGGTCAAAGGAATGCAAATGCACAGGTTTGCTGAGGCAAACAGCAGAACAAACAGAAAGACTCCAATTAAAGATGGAAAAGCAGGAAGAAAAAAATAAAAAGCTAGTAGAGACCTATACAAATATTTGATCCTACAAAGTAAAAGAAAGAAACAATTTGCAAAAGACTGATGAAACAAGAGATGAAAGATAAACTAAAATATCAGAATATGAAAAGGGTTGGAGGATCCAACAGCTCAGAAAATAATTGAGGAGAGAATTATTTTGCAGAATCTAAAAATACAAACACGACAGAAAACTCTATCAGCGATGTGAAAAACAGGATGAGAAAATAACATGGAAAACAAGAGGGAAACAATTGAGCAAAATGAACTGACAATGGGAACTGACTAGTTATATAGATAACTAGTTCCTTAAGGAAGACACAGAAGGAATGGAGAAATAAAATACTGTGATCAACACCATCCACTTCCTCCTTCAGAGCCTCCTCTCTTCTTACTAACAGAGCCCTGACTGGTCCTACTACCAAGATGAGATACCTGGTATCTGGAATGTAAGTGGGGTATTCAACTGATTTTGTGAGTGATGGGCAGGTGACCTTGTTCTGGCCAATGATAGGTAAGAAAAGTTTTCTGGGAGCTTCTGAGAATGACTTTCATTCTGACAAGAGGAAGGAGGGACAGGAGAAACTCCTGCCCCAAGTTGCCAACTGCCTTTTGCCTCTGACTGTGGCTGTGTGTGTCTAGTCAAGGCTATGGTTTTTCCAGTGGTCATGTATGGATGTAAGAGTTGGACTGTCAAGAAAGCTGAGCGCTGAAGAATTGATGCTTTTGAACTGTAGTGTTAGAGAAGACTCTTGAGAGTCCCTTGGACTGCAAGGAGATCCAACCAGTCCATTCTAAAGGCGATCAGTCCTGGGTCTTCATTGGAAGGACTGATGCTGAGGCTGAAACTCCGATACTTTGGCCACCTCATGCGAACAGTTGACTCACTGGAAAAGATCCTGATGCTGGGAGGGATTGGGGGCAGGAAGACAAGGGGACGACAGAGGGTGAGATGGATGGATGGCATCACTGACTCGATGGGCATGAGTTTGGATAAACTCCAGGAGTTGCTGATGGACAGGGAGGCCTGGCATACTGCGATTCATATAGTCACAAAGAGTCAGATACGATTGAGCAACTGAACTGAACTGAACTAAATTGTGGCCGTGTGAGAGTGAGGAGCTTGAATCTGTTGGAGCCGTTTCAGAGCAGAAGGAAGGTCAGGAGGTGCAGAGGCTGAGCCATAGCTCTTCTCTGGGCTTAGAAGTTACCAAAGGAGTGGCAAGAGTGGGGCCACAGATGTGGGGAAAGAACAATGTGAAGATGGGTAAAAGGAAACAGTTTTAGAGTTTGTATTTGCTAAATTACAGAGCATAAAGGAGTGGTTGCAGATGGTGTTGGACATGTAGGCTGAAATTAGGTTTGGGACTTCTTGTTCAAGATAGTCATAAACCAAGTAAATGTATGTGTGTTCTCTCCTTTCCTGGAACTGTGAAACTATAGTAAATGTATTTTAGGAGTATCAGTCACACAAAAAGAGACAAGGAGCAACTGCTCAGCAGACCAGAGATGCCTGGAATCTGAGAGACAAGGAAAATTGTTGCCTAGTAAGGAAGAGCCAGACCCAGGACATCAGATTCTCTGGGATCGTGCCTAGGGGACAAGGCTTTGTTAATGACTCAGATGAGCCCAGTGTGCAGCCAAGTTTGAGAATCACTAACCTAGAATATATGTGTATGGACACAGCAGAGGATGGAGTCATCTGCCCAGAGGAACCACAAGGACTCCAAGCTCAGAAGGCCAGGTAGAAAGGAAGGTGGGGTGAGAATGGGGCTGAAACAGGGGATCAACCTACTGGGTGATCTGGGAATGAAATAGTCACCCCACAACCCTCCCCTAACCCAGGCATGACTATCCAGGAGCCAGGCATTACCTTGTCATACAACAACAACAAAAAGACTTCTAAAACAAAAACAAAATCCAAACCCGGAATGCATGGCATGGAGAGAACAGTGGGTACTGGATCTCAGGAAAGCCTCCTCATTCTAACATTTATGGGTTCCCCAGCATAAAAGCCAGTCCCTGCCCCTATCCTAAGGTGGAGTCTGAACGCTCACAGAGCTGCCTGGTACCTTTTCAAACTTAAGAGGAAAACAAAGGATCCACCAGACACATGATGAAAGCTGGCAGCATGAAGATCAATTCCAACCACTGACAGGCAGAACAGAAGGCAGGTTGGAGAGGAGGGGGAATCGGTGAGTAAATCTCCCATAGATTAACAATAAGTCATTAGGCAATGCTTCAGTTTGAAAATTCCAGAAATACCCTCAGAAGTATTACCTAGAGACACAGAAGTAATCATAGAAAAACTAAAACCAGAAATAATAGAATTGGTTGCCTCTGGGAGAGGAATTGGGGCCAGCATGGTGCTGAGACTTTTCAGTATGCTTTTTAAAACCATATGCATGAGTAACTTGATCACACATGTAGGTATGCTATGTATGTGTGTGTGTGTGTGTGTATATATATATACAATCAGATATATAATATCTGATTATATATACTAGTGCTAAGTCACTTCAGTCGTGTCTGACTCTCTGCAACCCCTTGGACTACAGCCCACCAGGCTCCTCTGTCCATGGGATTCTCCAGGCAAGAATACTGGAGTGGGTTGCCATTTCCTTCTTCAGGGGATCTTCCCAAACCAGGGATCGAACACATGTCTCTTTTGTCTCCTGCATTAGCAGGCAGGCTCTTTACCATTAGCGCCACCTGGGAAGCCCAAGTTCTATATACTAGGTTGGCCAAAAAGTAAGATGGTATGGAAAAACCCAAATGAACATTGTAATCAACCCAGTATTTAAAAGAAACTAATCAAACTATAAAGCAGCACTTGTCCAACTTGAATGTGCACACAATTCACCTGGCAATCTTGCTAAAGAGCAGATTCTGACTTAGTAACTCTAGAAGGCCTGAGAGTCTGCATTTCTCACAAGATCTTGGGTGATGCTGAAGCTGCAGGTCTGAGAACCACACTGTAGGTAGTAGGGCTGCAGATGATGAAAGCCAGGCTGAGGCATCTGAAATAAATTCTGTGGCTAACTGGAAATCAGTGAAGATCTTTGAACAGAGGTGAAATAGGATCAGAGGATTCTTTAGGAGGTCTGATCAGGGCAGCATCACCTATTGGGAGACACTGGGAGCACAGGTCCAGACAGGAGACACTGTAAAATTCAGGCAAGAGAAGGGGGCAGAGATGACAGATAGAGAGACACAGCTGCAGTAGAATCACTCGGCAAAGGACTGGGTGTGAGGGGTTAAGGCAAGAAGGTATCCAGTGTCCAAGGAGGGTGTTCTGGGCCCCAGTGACTCTGGGCAGGAAGGTGAGCACAATCTGGGGACCTGAGCATAAGGGACCTACAGGACCACCAGGGGTTGGCAATGCACACCAGGAGCTCAGGAGAGGCAGAAAGCAGTGAGGAAGTGACCCAAAAGTAGGAATACTCATCACTCACAAGCACTAAGGATTGTCCTGTCAGGAGCACAGCCACTGCTGCATATGACATAAGTTCTGGCTGTTGGGGTCACACTCAGGCCATTCAGGCAGGCTCTGTCCCGCACCTTCTCCACCCTCCAGCTCAATCTCTGATGCTAAGAGCATCAGGTCCTAGCTCAAAGCTGACCTGAAGAGCCAGGACAGCTCTGGCTTTTCCAAAGAAAGACCCCAGGATAAAGCTCATTCTAAAGGAAACATGATCTCTCTCTGTGGCCTGGGCTCAGAGCTTCACTTCACAGGCCCCCAAAAGGGTCAGGGTGACACAGAGCAGCTGGGAAGATGGGGACACGCCTTACAGTGACTTCCGTCTCTTCAACTCAACACACACTTATGGAGCAGAGATAAAATGCTAAATATAAGCATGGTCTCAGGGTAGTCACTGAAGAATCTGCTATATATGGTACTTTAGTTTAACTTTTTACATGTCTTGCTTGTAAGGTACTTTTTATAATAAATCTGGAATATGGTTTACTGTGCTACCAAAAAACGTGAAACAATTGCTTGGCTCTGTCTGAGACAATTAAGAAGTATCTCTCTTCTGGGTGAAGTAAGTCAGATAGAGAAGGAGAAATATCATAGGACATTCCTTATGTGTGGATTCTTAAAAATAAAATGATACAGATGGACTTACAAAATAGAAAGAGACTCACAGACTTACAGAACAAACGTGACTGCCAGTGGGAAGGATGGCAGGAAGGAATAGTTAGGGAGTTTGGGATGGAACTATACACTCTGCTATATTTAAAGTGGATAACCAACAAGGAACTACAGTAGAGTACAGGGAACTCTGCTCGATGTTACGTGGCAGCCTGGATGGGAGGGGAGTTTGTAGGAGAATGGATACATGTATATGTATGACTGAGTTCCTTTGCCATTCACCGGAAACTATCACAATATTCTTAAAAGGTTATACCCCAGTACAAAATAAAAAGTTTTAAAAAATTAAAAATAAAATAAGTTAGTTCCAGTCAAAAAAAAAGAGAAATATCTCTCTTTGAAAGGCTGAGCACCCTACCAGAAACCATTCTAGTGCATGAAAGGTCCGTGTGCCCATGGCAATGACATTGGACCCCTGGCCTGCATTAATTTTAAAGAGTTAAGGAGGGAAGAAGTCTGACCCTTGATAAATGGGGCACGGCTTCACCTCTTCCTGCTGAATCTACACGACAGACGCTTCCCCTGGTGTCCAGCCCATCAGGGGCACCCAGGAGCTAAACCATCACCAACATCCCCCACTTGACTAGTACTTTCCAGTGCAAAAGCACTTTCACCTGTGAGAGGCCAGTATGTACCATGATTGCCTTCCCATTAAACAGATGAGGAAACTAAGGGTGCATATAGCTTATTTGCTAACCCAAGGTGTAGAAAGTCAGCATGTGCCAAAACCAGGCCTCAGACAAGATCCCCGCCCTTTCAGACCAACAGCCTTTTCAGATTCAGGTCCCTCTTGGTGCAGTGAAGCCCCCACACAAGAGGGTTTCAGACCTTGAGAAGCCACACGAGGGGGAGGAAGGCCAGGCCTGTCCCAGGCAGCCTCGTGCATCCGTCACACCACCACAGGCGGAAAAGCTAAGGCCTGTGGCTGCGTGTCAGCATGCTATGTGTCCCCAACGCAGCCCTCGTCCAACCGCAGTCACCTCCCTGTGCACTCAGTGAGTCACAAACAGGCCAGCACCTCCAGCCACAACCCAGACCTGCAGAGCCTGCTGGCCTGCGAAGCCTCAGCTGGTTGGTCTCCCAGCAGGGCCAAGGGACCCTCACTGTCTGTGAGCTGCAGGCTGGTGGACCTGCCCTACACCCTGGGGCAGTGAACTGTCCTCCTAGAGAGTCTCATGATCCAGCTTTCACAGGGTTTCTTCATCTTAGTCTTAACATCCATCCCATCAGTCACACCAAGTACATTACCTTCTAAGCCTGGAGAAGCCCCTCCACCCCCGTGGAGAAACTGCACTCACCCCATGCTTGTATCCAGCTCCCATGCGCCACTCCCGTCTAACCTCACCCCAACCATAAACCTATGCCCCTTCTTCTGGGCTTCCTTTATTACAAGATTTTCCTCCTGATTCTTGGCTGGACATGTTCTCAGCATCTCTCTTCCATCCAGCGAGGGGAGAACAGACCACAACAGCCAGCACAACCTTCCTCCCACCCCAGGGGCTCATGTCACACCAAACACCCCACAGGGAGGTAGGTGGGCTCTGCAGATCCCCAATTCACAGTCCCTAAAACTGTGCCCACAGACTTTGAGACCCTCCCATTGGGAGCACAGAGAGGAGGGAGAGGCCCAGCATGAGCTGGTAACAGGAAAACCTCCCCATTTTCGAGGTCACACCACATTTCTTATGGTCCTAAGAAAGAACCCCCATCATCAGCCTCCAGCCTGCAGACCTGCTCCCCCTCCCTGGAGTAAGATCCTTCCCTCCCACTCCTACCAAACTCCCACAAACCCTTCCAGATGCAGCTCAGATGGCCCCCTGGAACCCTGCCCCATCCTGCCCCAGATGAATTAGGCGCTCTCTGCACTGTGCTCCCACAGCACTTGAGCAAGCTGTTGGTCATTTGTGATATAACCAAGCATCAGTGGATCTTGTCCACCCACCTTCTTCTTACGCCCAGTCCTGTGAACAGGAGGGGCAAGCAGGCCCCACTCTCAGTATAATCATTTTCTAGGACTGCCCTAACAAAGCACTCAGACTGGGAGGCTTCCCTAGCAGCAGATATCTTCTCACACAGTTCTGGATTCTGGGAGTCTGAGATGAGGTGTCTGCAGGGTTCATGTCTTCTGAGGACTCTTTCCTTGTCTGGTTGTTGGGCTTCTTCTCCATATGTCTTTCCACAGTCTCCCTATTGTAAATGTCTGTGTCCAATATCTTTTCCCTGTTAGGACATCAGTCATATTGTATTAGGTCCTATTCTTATGACTTCAGTTCAGTCACTCAGTCATGTCCAACTCTTTGCAACCCCATAGACTGCAGCACACCAGGCTTCCCTGTCTATCAGCAACTCCCGGAGCTTACTCAAACTCATGTCCGCTGAGTCGGTGATGCCATCCAACCATCTCATCCTCTGTTGTCCCCTTCTCCCACCTTCAATCTTTCCCATCATCAGGGTCTTTTCCAATAAGTCAATTCTTCGCATCAGGTGGCCAAAGTATTGGAGTTTCAGCTTCAGCATCAGTCCTTTCAATGAATATTCAGGACTGATCTGCTTTAGGATGCACTGGTTGGATCTCCTCACAGTGCAAGAACTCTCAAGAGTCTTTTCCAACACCACAGTTCAAAAGCATTGATTCTTCAGCACTCAGCTTTCTTTATAGTCCAACTCTCTCATCCATACCTCATTTTATCTTAATTGCTCTGCTGAAGGCCCTGTCTCCAAATGCAGTCACATTCTGAGGAACTGGGGCCAGGGGTAGGGGGAGAACTTCATGTGAACTACAGGAGCAATGAAGTCAGCCAACTCTCAGGCTGGTGTGAGTCAAAGCTAGCACTGAGAGCAGGTGTCCTGTTGACTCACCCTTGTCCCATCCCTCCTGTGAAGATGCTGGGGTGTCACACATGCTCTTAAATAAGACAAGCAGCTTTCAGCTAAGCAGCACATGGCAGCCGTGATGGGTTTCCACTCAGCAAATGTTTACAGTCCATGTCCACCATCTTGCTTCCAGTGGAGACACAGCTTATGTATGTTCCATACTCAGTTATTTTCCTTCAGTAACAGTAAAACAAAGACAGGAGGATAGCAATTTCAATTGTGCACCAATTCAACTCTAGGAGAATCTACTCTCTTCACAAACTGAAGGCTTGGCGTGAGCTTGAGATGGAAGCTGTAAATCCATGGGTTCCCATGGGTCCAGTGGTCCATCTCTCGGCTCCCACCCATCTTCCCCGGCAGCAGAGCTGTGCCAGGAACTGTTTAACAGCTGGCTCTTCAGGAAGAGACGGCCCTGGTCTCTAGCATTTGCCAATCCCAGTGGTGTGGATACCCCTCTCTGTGGCTCATTTCAAACCACCAGCATGCTGACACTGAGCACAGACTCAGGAAAAGACGCATAAAACCAGCTCTCACAAGCCAGCTCCAGGTGTTTCTAGCACATCACTGTCTGGGGGGAATCTAACATTTCAGTCTACAGACACATTTTCATGCAGCATTGCCTGAAAACACAAACAACTGTTTGCCAGGAGGAAAATGCAGCCTCCCCCAAGACAGGAGGACGGCTTCCCGAGGGTGGTCCATGGGTCTGCACCGCAGCAGCATCCTAGGGGTCCACAGAAGAGGTTTCTCTTGCTCTTTTTTTAACTTTTAATTTTTTAACACCAAAAACATTTTGTATTGGGGTGTAGCTGATTAACAATGTTGTGGTAGTTTCAGCAAAGTTTTGTGAGAACAGCCATACACATGTATGTATCCATTCTTCCCCAAACCCCCCTTCCATCCAGGCTGGCACATAATATTGAGCAGAGTTCCCTGTGCTATACAATAGGCCTTTGCTAATTATCCATTTATATAATATTGCAGTGTGTACTTGACCTTCCCAGAGTCCCTAACTATCCCTTCCCCTTGGCTTACCTATTGTAAACAGTGCTGCAATGAACATTTGGTGCATGTGTCTTTTACAGGAGTGATTTTAACTCTATTTCACTTAACTTTCCCTTCAGTAACCAAAGTGACCTCACCCACCCTTCTCCTTCACTAGACACCCCGGCCCAGGCTCAAGTGAGCTACCCCTCCTCGTCACCCTGCCCACCGGGCTGTGTATCCTGAGAGTACAGAACAACTTTGTCTTTGGGAGCCCACCCTGCTGGGAAGCAGGACTTTACAGACAGACACACCCTGATTCCATTCCTGCTGATACCACAAGCTGGATAATTGTGGGCAGATCCTCAACATCCTTCTCTAGAAAATAAGATAATATCTATTTCCCAGAGTTGTTGGGAGAACTAAGTAAATATGGTGAAAAGCACCCAGCACAGGGCAATCCCAACAGACTTCACCACTCCCATCCTCCCAGGGGAGGCAGTCTGAGCCACAGGCAAATAGTATCCCCACCCGATGGCTGATTTCAGAATTGCCCAAAAGGCATACACCTGTTCCTGAATTTGAGGGAAACTGTTTAGAGAAGAGAAGTGGTGGGGGTCTGGTGAGAATCAAGACCGTGGTTTCTGAGAGGCCGCCAGATACCATGGAAGGAAGTGGGGCACTGACGTCAGGTTCAGGTGACAGTTCTGCCCGGTATTAGCTGTCATTTGCCTTAGTTTACTCATCTGTTAAATGGACGTGAGTTCTGTGTTATTAGATAAACAAACACATTCAATAAGTGTTGCCCTTCTGCTTGCTCTTTGCGCCTCTTCCCAGCCCCATTTCCCAGAACCTAATATCATTTCCTGCCTCCCCCATGCCATGCTGCGCTTAGTCATTCAGTCGTGTCTGACTCTTTGGGACCCCATGGATGGTAGCCCACCAGTCTCCTCTGTCCATGGGGATTCTCCAGGCAAGAATACTGGAGTGGGTTGCCATTTCCTTTTCCAGGGGATCTTCCCAACCCAGGGATCAAACCCAGGTCTCCCCTATTGCAGGCAGATTCTTTACCATCTGAGCCACCAGGGAAGACCATGAACACTGGAGTGAGTAGCCTATCCCTTCTCCAGGGAATCTTCCTGACCCAGGGATCGAACCAGGGTCTCCTGCATTGCAGGCAACTTCTTTGCCATCTGAGCTCCCAGGGAAGCCCTCCTGCCTCCACAGGTCCCCTCAGTGGTTCTTTCTTGGCCTCATCTTCTCAATCCTTTTCAGGGTTCTCTTCACTCCAAGAGGAAGGATCTCAAAGACCCAGTCATCCACAGAACTTCAAGGTCCCAAACCTCTAAATCTTTACAGTAGTTCAATAATAGGCAGACTCTTGGTAATACATGCTTGCTGACAAAAATATATCAAGGATGACAGGTAAAGTAAAACCTAAGTAATTTATTTGTTTAAAAACAAGGAGGAAGAGAAGAGGAGGAAAAAGAAAGAAAAGAAAAAGACTTCCCAGAAAATATTTGAAAAAATGTGACTGACAATAGGTTAATTTTCCAACTATACAAAAACTCGTATATCTAAATATCAAAAAAAAAAAATTTAGAAAATGGTCAGAAGACCTAAATTGAATTACTCCAAATAAGACATACAGATGGCCAACGGGTACATGAAAAGATATTCAACAGTGCTAATATTTAGAGAAATGCAAGTCAAAAGTCCAATGAGGTATCACATCTCACCAGTCATAATGACCATCATCAAAATGGCTACAAATAACAAATGCTGGAGAGGAGGTAGAGAAAAGGGAACCGTCTTGCACTGTTGGTGGAGATGTAAACTGGCAAAGAGATGTAAAGAATAGTATGGAGGTTTCTCTAAAAACTAAAAATAGAGTTACCATATGATCCAGCAATCCCACTCCTGGGCAGAAAATATTAAAACTCTAATTTGAAAAGAAACATGTGCCCCAGTGTTCACAGTAGCACTATTTACAATATCCAAGCTGTGGGAACAGCCCAAATGCCCAGCAAGAGGTGATTTATGAAGATATTGTAAATATACACAATGAAATATTACTCAGTCATAAAAAGAATAAAATATTGTCATTTGCAGCAACATGGGTGGACCTAGAGAATATCATACTAAGCGAAGTAAGTCAGACAAAGACAAATATCATATGATATCATTTATATGTGGAATCGAAAAATAATACAAATGTATCTATATACAAAGCAGAAACAGACTCACAAACAGAAAACAAATGTATAGTTACCAAAGGAGAAACAGAGTAGGGAGGGATAAATTAGAAGCATGCGATTAACAGACACACACTTCTACACATAAAACAGACAAGCAACAAGGATTTACAGTGCAACACAGGAAACAATATTCAATATCTTGTAATAATCTACAATGGAAAATAATCTGAAAAAGAACAGAGAGAGATAATTGAATCATTGATAACTGATGATTGATAATTTTTAATTATCAATTATTAATTATCAATAATTATCCATTAATCATCAATTGATAATTTGCTGTATACCTGAAACTAACACAACAATGTAAGTCAACTACACTTCAATTAAAAAGATTCCTCAGTCTGGGGAGAGGTATCAAACTAGGAACCCCACACACCCCCTTCCCATTATCAAGCACTCTCCCCAAGGGGGTTTTTGGGGCACAGACTCCACGATGGTCAGTGTGGGGACCATTTCTCCCACACTAGGGAACTTCCTGGAGCTTTCTGACCCAAATGGTAACACCTGGCTGGCGACTCTGATTTCAGGGACACACAGTGACCAGCATTGTTTCAGTGCTGACCGGTGTCCTTGAGGTTATAAATCTTCCCTGACAGGCCAATGCCACATCTTACTTACTCATTGGGTCTGAATCTCATCTTGTTTATCTGAGTGACTCTGGACAAGCACCTGAATTTATCTGAGCCTGCGAGCTGTCACAGCATTGGCGATGTGTTCCCACTTCAGGAGTCTCTGGGGTTAGTAAGTGGGGGCTGTGCACGTGTCCGGTGAGGCTACAAATGCTCCACAAACACACCTGTTCTCCAGAACCCATTCTCCAGGAGATGCTTCTTTTAGGAACGGTTGGCTCTTCCGCTAGAGCAGGTTTCCAGCAGCGCCCCCTTGTGGCACCACGTTTTCTTCAGTTCAGTTCAGTTCAGTTGCTCAGTCTTGTCTGACTCTTTGAGACCCCATGAATCGCAGCACACCAGGCCTCCCTGTCCATCACCATTTCCCGGAGTTCACTCAAACCCATGTCCATCGAGTCGATGATGCCATCCAGCCATCTCATCCTCCGTCATCCCCTTCTCCTCCTGCCCCCAATCCCTCCCAGCATCAGAGTCTTTTCCAATGAGTCAGCTCTTCGCATGAGGTGGCCAAAGTACTGGAGTTTCAGCTTTAGCATCATTCCTTCCAAAGAACACCCAGGACCCATCTCCTTCAGAATGGACTGGTTGGATCTCCTTGCAGTCCAAGGGACTCTCAAGAGTCTTCTCCAACACCACAGTTCAAAAGCATCAATTCTTCGGCGCTCAGCTTTCTTCACATCCAACTCTCACATCCATACATGACCACAGGAAAAACCATAGCCTTGACTAGATGGACCTTTGTTGGAAAAGTAATGTCTCTGCTTTTGAATATGCTGTCTAGTTTGGTCACAACTTTCCTTCCAAGGGTAAACGTCTTTTACTTTCATGGCTGCAATCACCATCTGCAGTGATTTTGGAGCCCCCCAAAATAAAATCTGACACTGTTTCCACTGTTTCCCCATCTATTTCCCATGAAGTGATGAGACCGGATGCCATGATCTTTGCTTTCTAAATGTTGAGCTTTAAGCCAACTTTTTCACTCTCCTCTTTCACTTTCATCAAGAGGCTTTTTAGTTCCTCTTCACTTTCTGCCATAAGGGTGGTGTCAGCTGCATATCTGAGGTTATTGATATTTCTCCCAGCAATCTTGATTCCAGCTTGTGCTTCTTCCAGCCCAGCATTTCTCATGATGTACTCTGCATAGAAGTTAAAAAAGCAGGGAGACAATATACAGCCTTGACGTACTCCTTTTCCTATTTGGAACCAGTCTGTTGTTCCATGTCCACTTCTAACTGTTGCTTCTTGACCTGCATACAGGTTTCTCAAGAGGCAGGTCAGGTGGTCTGGTATT